>JAKUCM010000240.1:0-14502 GCA_023374145.1 Lepidium sativum | reverse complement strand
AAGCGATTTCCTACAGCTTCCGATGGAAAATAATTTTAATTCAAATTTTAAATAATTAAATAATACATACTATTCCCGTTGGGAGCCTTAGGAAATTTTTGACGGTTTCCTACCAGAAATTGGAGGGAAATGAACCACCCAAATGTTATTGGCGTGGAAAACTATGAAACTAATTAAATAACTATCTGATGGTATCCAACGGGAATTTTGTTGGAATATGGGAGATATATTTTCTACACTCTTTTTTTTCTTTTTCGACACTTCTTCTACTTCAAAATCCTACGCATTTCCTCTGTTGCTGGTTAAATTGGCTTTTGCTGACTGGTTATTTGGAGAAGTTAAATTGATCTCTCTTCCACTACCCTTCAAATTAGATCATTCATTATGTTTCTAATGTCTTGAATGTTAAAAAAAGAAGTAAAAATACGGCAAATCTGTTGCAAATGGGCTTCAGGCCCAACGATACATGTGGTACAGGCCCAACGAGATCAACATCGTCTTTGGTAATAAAAATAGAGGTTATCGACCTAAGAGCAACATTATTGGAGAGTTCTTATTAGAGTTTTTTAAATATTATTAAATGATTATATATGAAAAAAAGTGAGTTAAAAAATATATTTTAATAATAAAATAATAAAATAAGCAAAGCAAAGAGTTTCTTAAATAAGAAACTTTCATAGGATTTTTTAAGAGTTTCTTAAATTTTTAATAATAAAATAAGTTAAGAAACTCTTAAGAAACCCTTGATAATGGTGGCCTAAGGTTACGTGCGGGAAAGAAAATAAGTCAGTAATAAGTCAGTTTAGGGTTGTTGCTATTCGCTCTGCGATTCAAATTTGGAGGCATGGATCACAGAATTGAGAGGTGAAGTTTTGTATTACTAGGGACACTTTTGAATCTCTTGATTTCTCGTGCTTGGTTAGTCAAATTTCGATACCTGAAATCTGTAGCCATGAAGTCACAACTCGATCTGTTGCTAAGGAATCACACAATCAGGCCTTCAGATTCGACATTCCTTTTAATATCTTGAAGGCTGGTATGGAATCATGTCTGCTTGGTTATACGACCATCGATGTGGAGTCGGTAAGTTTAACCTTGTTGTACTCTGCTGTGGAATCATGTTCTTCTCTGATGCTGACCTCGTTGGTCTCTTTTTAGTGTCGTACTCGACTTCAACACTTAGGTTCATTCGTCGTCCGTACCGGCTGCGAAATTATCGAATTTTATCGGAATGATCCTACTCGTAAGGAGGCCAGACTTCAAAGTGGTCGTAGTGTAAGTTTCTGGTGACCGTCTACGGCTATGGTGTAGCGTAATGTAAAGTATTGACAATGCTGTTCTCGAGTCTGTGCAGTCTAATGTTACCCGGAATGTGCAGTGGTCTCCTTCAGGGTCATACCTCGTGCACATAACCAAGCTTACAATAGTTATCTGTGGTGGAAATCGACGTAATGGTTTATTGCTCCCCATCATGCGTTGTAAACAGAATATGGTTTGTTTGACACTGTGCTTCCATTTTTTTTATCTCTGTTGGACTAAATTTTTGACATGTTTTTGGTTGTTATTGAAGGTAGAGCGAGTTGACTTCTCTCCAGGTGAGAAATACCTGGTAGGCTACAGTAGACTAGAGCCTAGCAACACACAAGTGAGAGTATCTTCTTTGCATCTCTTGTGTTCCAACTTTGACTTGCATCTCTCATTGTGATTTGCCTCCAATTTGTAGGAACTCTGGTTAAGAATCTTTGATGTGAGAACTGGGAGATTACTGACTGGACTAGATGGTCATGTTGCTGCAGACTGGCCTGTGGTTAGATGGGCTGGGGGAAAAGACGATAAATATTTTGCCACCCTTTGCAAAAACAATGTATATGTTTACGAGACAGGGACTTTCAAGGTGTTAGACAACAAACCTGTGGACGATGATGATGATGTTGTGGACATTTCTTGGTCTCCTACTGAATCCATTCTTGCACTGTGCAAAAGGAGTGAGGTTACCAAGATTGTTCTTGTGCGAATCCCTGACAGAAAGAAGCTGATACAAAAGGATATTAATAATGGTAGCAGCAGCGAATGCAAGATGTTCTGGCAGAGCAATGGAAAGTATCTCGCTGTCCTAGTTGACTCTATATTCGAGCTTTTCTACTTCAAAGAGGACGCTATTATCACCACTGAGTCTCTCAAGGTGGACGGGAAAGTTATTGCTTTCGCGTGGGAGCCTAGCGGTCACAGGTTTGCAGTTATTCAGGGAGACCAATCAAAGCCAAGTGTCAGTTTCTATGCTATGGATACGGATGGAAAGAATTCAAAGCTGCTAGATACTTTTGATGGCAATCAAGCCGATACTCTCTACTGGTCCCCAAGAGGTAAGCAAATAGTTCTAGCTGATTTGAATGGCGGTCGTCTCGAGTTTTTCGACGTGGATAAGCTTCAGACTATGAGCACAGCTTCACACCCGATGGTCACTGTTGTTGCCTGGGACCCAACTGGAAGGTAAGCCACGCCCACTGTGATATGTATTTCTTTTCTTTTTTGTCAGTTAGTTGCAAAAAGAGTTTTGATATTGTGTTGTTATTCTCTTTTGTCGAAGATTTGTTGCAACTGCGGTTACACAATCTGTGGAGGGTAATGTGTGGGGCAATCCTGAGATTGATGGCTTTAAAATGTGGTCTCGCGACGGGGTGCTTCTTTACTCGGTACCGACGATAGATTATCGCCTCTCACAAGTAAGTTTGTATGAAAATAGTTTACAACACTGATGAAATGTTGTGCTAATGTTTCTCTTTAATGGTTACAGCTAGACTGGCGCCCCTACGGAGGAATCATAGATGATGACATGTTACTTGAAGAAGATCTTGAAAAACGGGCAAGTGATAAAGAAGATTATGAAGATGATTATGAAGAAGATTCTGAAGAGGATTCTGAAGAAGATTCTGAAGAAGATCAAAGCTCGGGTTAAATGAGGGGTTTAACTTTTGGCCTCTGAATATTTCCCCAATGTTTTGGTTTTAAAAGGAATGTTCCTTGTGTGATGACTTTTCTCGTCGTGGAATCACAATGTTTGATAATCTTTTGCGTTAATTGGAACTAATTGGTGTTTTCAAACACAAATGTATAGTTTTTCACATTCTGCTCCATATTGATTACACGTACAAGGTTGTGAAGAAGCAGATCTCGAGAGACATGGATAATCCTGAGTATGTTTTGACATCCAAGTCCTTCACATCTTAAGGTTAAACTCATAACTAAGAATCGAGAACAATAAGCTAAAATTCATATTAATTGAAACCTATAAAACTCTTTGTAAAACATTAATCAAACGCTAGTTATGTGAGTTACACAGTTCGAATCATAACAAAAACTTCAAAATTATGTTTTAAATCACACTGAGTTTTGCAAAACACACACCTAAATTTGCAAAAAATTGTGATTTAGAGTTTTCGCATTACATATTACCAAGATTCAACAGGCGTGAACACACAACAATCATACCCAAAAACTCATAAAAACCACTCACAAACGAGAATATAAAACACAAATAAAAGTTTTTCGGTTATTGCGTATGTAGTATGCAAAACAAATATGTATGTGATAACTAATTTATTTAAAGTCAACTGATTCGTTTGCATATATCATTAGAAACAAGTTGAAGAACTTGTTACTCAAACTCACTAACGAAGAACACCAAAACCCATACCACACCCATAAATCAAACGAAATCAGATTCCAAAACTTACCAAAACTCAGACGAGTAGATAATCGGAGTTAGATACAACATTTCAGAAATGATATCAATTCAAACTCTAGAATTTGAAACATCAGTCCCAAATCACAAATACAAATCCCTAACAAATTGTAAATTCTCAAAATTAAAGGCTTACCTAATAATTTGAGATCCAGAATAACCATAAATTTTAATTAGCTTTATCACATATAATGATCCAATCGTGAAGCCATTTAGATCCAATGATTCAATCGTGAAACTCAATTACAAAGATCTAAGTTTCTAAGATTTAAAAATAGTTGATGTGAGCTGATTTTTTTTATTAAAAAAATAGATTAGAGGAGAAGAGAATTTAATTGTAGAAGTTGTGTGGAGAAAAATAGAGAGGAGAGAAAATGTGATTCAAAGTAGGAGGAAGATTGAAGAGTGTGACAAAAAAAATGGTGTATAAAAGCCATACTTTACAAAACAGTACCATATTTCTAAAATTTTATATTACATTCATTACAATTTCTTTACAATTATAACAAGAGATCTCTTATAACAATGGAGTAAACCATACAAGATATAGCCTTAGTGGAGAAACTCAAACACTTATACTGAAAATTAATTTTTGAATTTAAAATTAATTTTGATGTTGTCATATGTGTTAATTGAACAAATGAAGGAATTTTTTTTTGATATTTTATATTAAAAATTCAATCTGAAAAGTTCCAAATATACACTTTTGTTTCTTGGGTATAAGGCTTATTGTTTATGTATGAGATCGGAAGTATTGCACTGCCGACCATGCGCTTAACATTTCGTGAAAAAAACGTTACATGTTTAATGTTTATCTAATAAAAAAATAAGAGCTCCACATAGTTAGTTGAGAGGTAAATACTAAATATAGAAAAAATCATATCGAGTCTATTTTTGCAAATGTAATATTTTTTGTTTTGGAGAATCCTGAAGAAAGTGGAGAAATCTGGCTTCCCTTGGATTTTGTTGTATTTCTAAAAAGCAAAGAATGGCAAAAAAAACTTCGAACATTGATCTAGATATTAGGGATTTGGTACAGCTGGTAGAAGAAGAGACTAAGACATAGTTCCAGGCACAAAAATGGTAGCACCGAGGTCTGATCTGTCTCTTAAGGGCAGATCTCTGGAACACAAAATGGTTATTAGACTACTAGCATTGTGACCAAAACAGAAAAAAGACCATTAGCGTCATTTCTGTCTTTCACTAGTTATAGGTGATTCATGGATGAATTTTGGAAATATTCAAATTATTTTTCAAAATTAAGATGGTATTATTTTTCCGACAACATAGGGAACAAGAATTTTGGGAGTGGCATTCGAAACATATTGAATTGAGGTGATGGAATAGCCAGGAGATTGGCAATCCTTCAGAACTTATACATTATATTTTCTTGTTCCTCAAGAGCTTTTTCTGTTTTTTTTTTCTTATATGATCCTTCGCTTTCTTAACTCCAAAACAAATTTTTTAGCTCGTAATATGAGAGACTTTTCGATGACATGACTTTTGTAAACAATATTCCTCTACATTAGTTTGATTATCTAATATAATGAGTAAATTGTTGTCAAAAAAGTTGTCTATGAAAGAATTACTACATGAAAGACATAACTCTCTATTGGTCAAGCATCCTTACTAGGCCACATTTATCCCTATCCAAAAGGTCTAGTGACATTTATCCATCATCCGGGTAATCTTTTCCGAATAAAGTTCGAGAGCAAAGAAGCGGAAGTGCGAATAAGCAGGGGTGCGGGAGCGCTGGAGTGCAGGGGCATTGGAAGTTGGGGCGCATGGGCACTGGAAGCTAGTGCCCTGGGCGCTGGGGTGCTGGGCGCCCTCACCCTTGAGACCGAGCTGAAGGTGGTCCCATCTTTCCCTTATGACCGTTGGAGAGGTGTGGTCCCACTGGTCAACATGACCTATGTGGTCCCCTCCTCCTAGGTCACTCTCACCTTTTCCCTTTCTCTTTCTTGTGTAATTTCAATATAAAAGAGATATTTTGTAAGAGAAATAAAGATCAAGAAAAAAGAAATGGAGTTTTCTTCTTCATTGTTCTCTCAATTCTACTTCTCTTTAATCTTCAAATCCATAACTTCTTAGTTTATGGGTTCCAAAAGTAACATGGTACCAGAGCCTTGATGAAGTTTGTGCTCAAGTTCAAAAGGAACAAGGATCAACTGAGCTGTTTGAGAGCAAAGGGAAGCTCATCTCCGCCAACAAAGCCTATGGGAAGGTTGAGGAGTGGAAGAGGCTTTATTGTGAGCATTGCGAAAAGAAGGGACACTTGAAGGATAAGTGTTGGTTGCTCCACCCTCATCTCAAGCCAGAAAAGTTCAAAGACCCTAAGGCCAACCATCTTAAGAAAATTCGGACAGCCAACAACATGAGTATTCTCCCGGTCCGAGTACAAGACCAGCTTGTTTATCCGAGAATGTTGTTGTGGCCTCCTCATATTTCCAAGGAGAAGTGATTAAAAAATCTGATCTTGAGGCACTTATAACATCCCTTAAATCCTTATGGGACTCCAATATTTGTTTATACTCTCACAACCTATTTAAACTAATTGTTGTTGATTTTGGAGCTTCCCATCATATGATTAGTGATAGGATGCTAATGAGTAACATAGAATCAATATTAGGTAGTGTTGTGATAGCTAATGGTGCTAGGATATCGGTTAATGGAGTAGGGAACCTTAGTTTGTTTAATAAAAAATTCGAGAGCTTTCTTTATGCCGAATTTTACATCTAATCTTTTGTCGGTTAGGAAAACCGTGAAAGACTTGAATTGCTATGTCATTTTTGGTCATAATGATGTTAAATTTTAGGATATTGAGAACGGCAACTTGATTTGGCAAGGGAGAGTACAAGATGGGCTCTATGTTCTCGAAGACACTAGATTTCTTTTTCGCATTTATGGTTCTAATGTAGTTTCTAATATGATTGTTACTGACTCAAATGACTTTGTTTGGCATGCTAGATAAATTTTATCTTTATTTGGCATGATGTTAAATTTTTCCTGTGCAAATATTGTTCATCCCATAAAGTTTTATGCCCAACTACAAGTTAAGCAACCACTTTATCCTATTATATAGTTGGACATAAAAGTTTTTGGGATGAAGAATGTTTGCGTGGAGTGTATAAGGTTTCACAATAATGTATTGGTAGTACATGTATAAATATTATCGTATGACTAGTTCGAATTCAAATATAATTGTATATATATTTTTATATCCAAGTATATAATAGAATAAAGCGGTTGCTTAAGGTTCAAGAGGCTCAGCCAATACAAGCTTGCCATCAGGTTCAAGAGGCTCGGCTTATACGAGCTATTAGCTATAGTCATTTGAATACTGATTCATGTTGCTTTGCTTGTGTTGGTGGGAATATGGTCACGTGTTATATGTGGCATGGGTTTTCGCCGATAATCTTGAATGAAAATTACTTTGACGAAAATTTTAGCCGTTTGATCACCTTCTCTTTTTGATGAAATCTTTACTATCTCTTAAATCGAAGAAAAATTTATATCATTTTCTTGAATATAACAATATTGGATTTTTAAGTATTCAATATTTATATTTTTCGGTTCCAAGAGTGAATGCTCACATTGAATTTATATTATAAATGATAAGTACTAATTAACTATTTATTCATGTCGTCATAAACTTTTTTAGAACTTCTTATAATTCCTTTTCTATAATAGACTCATCCTTCCTATGAGTCACAAGCAAAACAGTTAAGTACCGTCCATCAGCATAATTTAAAGTCTCTCTAATCGATGTTTTTGAATTAGCATCCTTTGACCTATTTGTAAAAGAAATTAATAAAAAAAAAATTATTTAAACAAACATTGTATATGTACTCACCTAGATAATTGGTATAGTGTAGTGAAGTCTAAGAAAAAATTTCACCAAATTAAACCAAATTTAATGCTAATTATATAAAAATGCATTTATATTGTATATATATTAATTATATTATTCTTACATACTACAATCATGACTCTATTGTTAAAGAAAACCTTGTAATTTCCACCATGTTTAATATTAAATCTTTTTAGTCTTTTAGGTTTACCAGATACATAATTTTTAGTATACACATGATAAGTTGATATACAAGTCTCATAATCACCCAACTACAAGTTAAACAACCGCTTTATTCTATTATATAGTTAGATATAAAAGTATATATACAATTATATATGAATTCAAACTAGTCATACAGTACATTTCATGTATGTGCTACCAATATATTATTGTGAAACTTTATACACTCCGTGCAAAAATTGTTCATCCCAAGGAATTTTATGTTCAACTACAAGTTAATCCACAGCTTTATTTTATCATATAGTTGGACATAAAAGTTCTTGGGATGAATTATGTTTGCTTAATTTTTGCTTCTTTTATTAAAGAAAAACATTGGATAGAAGGTTAAAACAAAATTCGTTAATTTTTGCTTCGTTTATTAATCCTACGTGTTTTGCAGTGTTTGCGTTGAGTGTATACGGTTTTACAATAATGTATTGGTATTACATGTATAAAAAGTATTGTTTAACTTATAGTTGAGTAATTATGGAACTTGTATATTAAATTATCTCGTGTATGTTAATGATTATGTACTTGGTGAAATTAAGAGACGAAAAAGATTTAAAATTAAATATGGTAAAGTGCAAAGTTTCTATTAACAACATAAGCATGGTTGCAGTAGGTTAAAGTAACGTGTAAATGCATCTTTTTCTTGTAATTAACATTAAATTTGGTGAATTTTTTTTTTTATATTGCACTACACTAGGCCAATTATCAAGGTGAGTACACATACAATGTTTGGTTAAATAATATTTAGTTTTGTATTAATTTATTTTGCATATACCATAATTTTTTAAGCTTTTGGTTATTTCTCAAGAAGCGTGAGTCTTCCCCTTAGTATGTGAGTTTTCTACAGCGGTTCCATTCATCTGAATACTGATTCAAATTGCTTTGTTTGTGTTGATGGAAATATGGTCACGCGTTATATGTGGCATGGGTTTTCACCGGTAATCTTGGATGAAAGCTACTTTGACAAAAATGTTAGCCGTTTGATCATCTTTTCTTTTTGATGAAACCTTTATTTTCTCTTAAATCGAAGAAAATTTTATATCATTTTTTTTATTATAACAATATTGGATTTTAAAGTATTTAATATTTATATTTTTTGGTTATAAGAGTTAATGCCCACACTGAATTTATATTATAAATGATAAATACTAATTAACTATTTATTCATGTCGTCATAAATTTTTTTATAATTTTTTATAATTCTTTTTCTATGATAGACTCATCCTCCCTATGAGTCACAAGCAAAACAGTTAAATACCATCCATCAGCATAATTTAAATCTCTCTAATCGATTTTTTTGAATTAGCATTTTTTGACCTATTTGTAAAAGAAATTAACAAAAAAGTAACAAATTAAACTAAATTTAATGCTAATTATAAGAAAAAATAAGCATGTATATTATATATATATATAAATTGTATTATTCTTACATACTACAACCATGCCTCTATTGTTAATGAAAACCTTGTAATTTCCACCATGTTTAGTTTTAAATCTTCTTAACATAATCACCCAACTACAAGTTAAACAATCGTTTTATTATATTATATAATTGGATATAAAAATATATATATATATATAAAATTATATTTGAATTCAAACTAGTTATACAGTACATTTCATGTATGACCAATATATTATTTTGAAACTTTATACACTCCGTACAAATATTGTTTATCTAAAGAACTTTTATGTCCAACTACAAATTAATCAATTGCTTTATCTTATTATATAGTTGGACATAAAAGTTTTTGGGATGAATTAGTTTTATAGTTCAAAAAAAAATATTATAAAAAAAAAATAAACTATCAAACAAACTCTTCGATCACAAGTATTTTATGTTAATTTTAAAACCGCAATACACCAAAAAATAGTAATCGTCGTATTACTATTAATTTATCCTGAAAATAGGAAGCATTAAACGGATTGGATCCAAAAATATATTCAAAACCAACCCAAAGAAGTCAAAACTCGTGCTAAAATATTCTTGTGTTTCCACTTCTGTATATAAGTAAATGTTTAAACTATATTCGATTTCACATCAGAAAATAATTAGTCAAACTGTCAACACATTAACCGAGTTATATCTTTGGTGATTAGATTAATTATGGACATAATTCAGTAAGAATGAGTCAACTTGACTAAGTCCAACATGAGAAGAGTGACTATAGTCTCTGTGTATAAATATTTATTTATCCCTTTGTTATTTATATATAATGGGAAAATGGCCATTTCATGCATTTGATTCGAATACATACTTAAATGATAAGTGTTTATTGTCCGTAATTTATAGAAGCCTGAATTTTAAGGTAGATGTTCTTATTAGATTAATCCAGGTGTCTAGTTTCTGATTTTAGGTCTGTAGGGACGATGCTGTTTTTTTATGATTCTGATTTTATAAATGTTGTTGACAAAAAAAAAGTGATAAATGCATAGTTATGTTCAAGCCAAAATTTTCATTTTTTTGTTGTTGTCAATATAGGACCACAAATGGCCGGTCCATTAGCCAAGTTCTTGCAAATGCAAGCAAAGGAACTCGATCTCAGGGTGTACAAATGCGCATACTTTTTGTGGACTTACCACTTGTCACTAGACTAAATGCGCCAAAGTTTTCATTTAAGAAATTAAGATTTTATATTAATAGGCAGAAAATGACTAATACATATATACTATTTGTAATATTGTTTAATAATTACTAAATTAGTGGTCATATCAGATGATACGTAGCAAATAACACGTAAATCCACCGCATTCTAATTAAGAAAATGATGATTTTCTTGTTACTTTTGTACAGTCTAGCTCATAGATTTTAAATCTATATTTTCAATATTCAATTCATGTTTTAGATTTTTTCTTAGTTAGATGGTTTTATGTTTGCACTTGTTATTTTTTTTTTCTTTTTCTTTCTGTAGAGATTACTTGTTTATTTAGTTTTTTTTTCCAACAAAATGTAATATTTCTATTGTTAATTTCATTTGAACTAAGCATTACATATAGACGATATAAAATATATTGTGTGTCTATATTGAGAAAAGACCAATTACTTGAAATTAGTAGTCATTATTAATATTTGACAAAAAAGGTATTCATTGTTGTTACAGTTCGACATAATGATTGTTGCATTGTTATTACAATATAGTCTTACTAGGAAAAGCTTGAAAAATACTGCTTTCATGCATGCTATAATGTTAGTATTACATTTTAATAATAAAGAAGTGCAATATCATAATGTCAAACTTTATAGAAATATTCGACCAAACAAAAACTATAGGAATATAGTATTTTATCGTCTCTAATCCCTAAAATATTAAATTACAAAATATTTGTTTTATAGTATAACACCTCGATTATAAAAAATATTGATTTGATTTTTTTTTATCAACGGCAAATTATATTGGATCACAAATGGCCGGTCCAATAACCAAATTTCTACATAATGTAAACGGGAAACTCGATCTCTGATTATGCAAATGAGTTGTCTTATATAGATTTACCGCCAGCTATTAGATTAAAAGCCATTTGCATTGATTTGACCATTTATATTATCAAAATATACTTATTTTCCAATTACTTATTTTAAGAAGATAGAATTAAAATTGTTTGAGTTATAGTAGTTAAAAGATAAATTATATTCCAGAAAATGAATTTTAAAATCGTGTAAGTTAAAATATAGAAAATATTGTATAGTGATTTGTAAAATTAGTAAATAAATCTTTAAAACCTTTTGAATATAACTTAATGGTCGTCAAACCGAAAAAGATAAACAAACAATTCAGAATAGAACGTGGAAGCTGTTAAAATTGCAATAGAGACGTTACTCATAAGATCTTATAGAAGAATTTTTTTGTAAACCAAACTCATTTATAAAATGAATGAATAAAGTTTGACAAAAATAAGTTTGTGCCAGGAAAATCGACATCTGAATCAAGTTAGTTATTGAATAAATTAGATAAAATTAAAATATTTTAAGAGTTATCTAAAATATAATTATTCTAACATGAATAGAAAATTATCTAATTTATATAAGAAAATATTAAGGTTGCGATATAAATTATGAAAATTAAGAGTTTGAGAGTTTAAATTTTGAGTTATTGCAAATGATATCTAGCTTAGTGGCAGGTGGTAAGTCCACTTAAGGCAGCGCATTTGCATAACCTGAGATCGAGTCTTCATGCCTATATTATATAGGAATTTGACTATTGGGCCAGCCAGTTGTATCCCAACATAATTTGCCGTCGACAAGAAAAAAAAAAAATTTTGAGTTATTTTCGTAAACTAATAAAGAATTTTCTTAAATCATCAATTTATTTTTAAATTTTTCAATAGCATCACGTTGTGGCTCTTAGCCTAGTGGCAGGCGGTAAATTCATATAAGGCAACTCATTTGCATAACCTGAGATCGAGTCCCCCACTTATATTATATAGAAATTTGGCTATTGGGCCAGCCATGTGTGGCCCAATATAATTTGCCGTTGACAAAAAAATAGGATCACGTTGTGCATGTTATATATGTCTTATACACGTGGCACCTATAAGCGTCGCTTACCAATTTTGTGCTTCACTCACGCTTACTAACGACAAAAAAACCATATTAATATTTTTTAAAATTATTGTTTTATAACTTTTTATTATATTTTATTAAAAATTAATTTATTAAATTAAGCTCCACGGCAAATGGACTCACGGAAAATGTCGTAAGCATTCTGACGTATTTTCTCTGACGTCAATTGCCTCCGACGTTCTTAGAAAAAGTAAGAAGTTATAAAAGTATATAACCAATAAGATACAGATAAGATCTCAACATGTAATTTAAATATTAACCATTAAGTTAGTAACTGTTATGTCTATTGCATGCTATGTTTTTTAATCTAAAGTTTGTAAATATAAATTTAATATATTTTGTAACAAAAGGTGCGTTGGTTTTTAAAAAAAAGTCTAGCTTTAGATGAATCACATGATAGTTTTTTGTTGTCAACGACAAATTATGTGGAGCCACAACTGGCCGGCCTAATAGCCAAATTCATACATAATGTAAGCATGGAAACTCGATCCCAGGTTATGTAAATGCGCTGCCTTAAGTGGATTTACCACCTGCCACTAGGCTAGATGCCATTTACATCACATGATAGCTTTAATCGGCATATTCTCGAGTATAATTTGATAAAGGTAATCTGATTTTTGAGAGTAAATGGCCTTTAATCTAATGATACATTGTAAGTTTATTAAAAATAAATATATTTATATATGTAGAGATTAAATTTTATTTTTTATATTATACAAGAATTTTGTTAATAGATTGGCCAATTGTAATGATAAAAATGAGAAATTTTAAAAAAATACTTTTTAGTGTACTTTTTCTCAAAAATACTCCTTTAAAAATACTTTTTAGTGTACTTTTATTTATGTTGAAAATAATAAATTTTTTATTTAATATATATATATATAGTAACACATCACGTTTCTATATATATATATATATATATATATCAGGATAAATACACACTAACAAAATCTTATTTAAAATGTTTTATTATATTATAAATAATATTATAAATGATATAATTAAAAATTAAAATTAAATTTTTATGTTCAATATACATAAAAGTATTCAACTTAAAATAAAAAATATTAGAAACCATTTTTTATAATTATCTGGATTTCGAATAAAAATGGAATAGTTGTATGTAATATATGTTAGTTTTGATGATGCATGCAAGGGCTGCTACTTGAATCTTTTGACCATTAAATAAAAATTTCAACAACTTGTCCTATAAGGCGAAGTATTACAATTAAAAATTGTAATGGAACAAATTGTCCAATAAGTATAAGATCCGTAAAAGATCGGAGCTTAAAGATATCTTTAAAAAATTTTATATAATATTTGTCACAATTTTGGTTAGGCCACAGTTTATATGGCCATTGAACTATGATGGTTTTCAATCTTGGTCCACAAAACATGATTCTAAGAAAATTGTCATCTACACATGTCCATATTAGAATAAACTTATTTACTAAATCATGTTAAAAGTTCCATTAATATGGAGAAATTTGAGATAAATTTATTGTAACATTTTGACTGCCATTTTTGGTAAGTTTTACGTCTTTTCTCGAGTCTATTTTTTATGGTTGATATGTTATTTTTAATATTTTATTGGTTTATTTACCAATTTTATAAACCATCATGTGATATTTTCATGTGTTTTGTTCTTATTCACACAATATTAAGAATTATTTTTCGGTATGTCACTCATCCTGAAATTTTCCAAACTTAAATATACTTAGGTTTGGTATCAAAATTTTCCTCATGCACCGAAAGGTTACATTTCCTTTGCATTCATATAGTTTTGTTGATAAAACAAACAGGAAATACATAGTAAAAATACAAAAGTTAGTAGAAGAAATAAATATTTTTGGAAGCGAAAACAAGAAAAAAAAACCCACAAGATACAGATATAATCAATTGACATAATCAAAACATCTAAACATAAATCTTTTTCAAATTTTGTTACCTACAACCCGAAAGATCAAATCGCCTAAAGAACCATCAAAATATATGATAAAACATTCTATGACGAAAGAAATATAAGACCGTCTCCAACTATTGGTCTCTTCATTTAGAATATTCTATGGAGCTAATACGGGTTCGCTATGCGGGTTCCCTCTGGCGAATCCGGCT
>JAKUCM010000239.1:0-101497 GCA_023374145.1 Lepidium sativum | reverse complement strand
AGAGAGATCTTCTGTGCAGGGTTTGGTGAAGGCAATACACAATGTTTTACCTGAGGCAGAACATCGACAGTGTTGTAGGCATATCTATACGAACTAGAGAAAGAGTGGGATGGATCTGCGGCTACAAAAGCTGTTTTGGTACATAGCTAAGGCATACACACCAGGTTTGTACAAGCACAACCTTGATGCATTGCAAGCATATGATGTAGGTGCACATAAATCTCTACTAGTATACAAACCAGAGTCATGGTCTAGATCCTATTTTAAGTTAGGGTCATTCTGCAACGATATCTTGGAAACCTTAGTGAATCCTTCAACAAGACCATCAGAGAAGATAGGAAGAAACCCTTGCTAGACTTGTTAGATAGAATTAGGGTTCAATGTATGACTAGGAACTACAATAGATTGAACTTAGCTAATAAACTGACAACAAGGTTCACAATAAAAACAATGCGTGAGATTGGATATGGTTGAGAAGAAATCAACCCAATGTAAGTTTCATTGGACAATTGGACCAGAGACAGAGCTTGAGTACAAAGGTCATTCATACATGGTATGTTTGGAAAAATGAACATGTGCGTGTAGAAGATGGCAAATGAACGGCATTTCATGCATTCATGCTGCCAAGGTTATACTTGCTGTAGGAAAGAAGTTGTCTGAGTATGTAGATGATTGTTACACAACAATCAGGTACATAGCTATTTATATTGGTTATATTCTATGTATGCTTGCCGTTTTTGTTCTCATTGTGTGTCACACTTATGTAGGTTGCAGGAGACATATAACTATGGAATAAAGCCTTTGAATGGTCAGTTAGAGTGGCCTCAGACCAATAGATTAGGTGTGATCCCACCACTTAACAAAACTAGTAATCATGGTAGGCCTAAAAATCATGACAAGACAAAGGGGAAAAATGAGACAGAGACAAAGGTAAGATGTGGTCACCGCGTGATGACTTGCTCCAAGTGTCAACAACAAGGGCATAATAAGAGCACTTGTGTGAAGTAATTTCAAGAGCCACCACCTAAAAAACCACGAGACAGACCAAAGAAGAATCATGTTTGTATTTTATTTTATTTTTCTCTAATTTACTTGTTTGTTTGGTTAGTGATCAAGTCTCTTGTATAACAGGGACTTCAATTTCAGGACTCACAATCAACTCAGGACACACATCCTTCACCTAATCCTCGGCTTGGGAACTTCCACAATCTTCACAAGGTCAAACCTCCTTCATCCAATTCTCAGATGCACAAACCCAATGAGCAAATTGATGGGAAAATTGGTTTGGATTGTGAGAACTCTGTTTTCTGGACTATGTTGTAGTTTTTTGTTGCTTTTTGAACTGATGGTTTGGATTGTGAGACAAAATGTAGTTTTTTTTTTTGCTTTTTGAACTAATTCGATTGTGAAACCAACTCTTTTCCTAGATCCATTCAATCTCAGATCAGATTTATTATATCTTACATTCATCCTCAAATATCAGGTCAATTGGAACTCAAATATCATGTCAATTGGATGGTTAAGTTCGACAAGAGAGATGTCATTCTCACTTAATTGTTTTGATCGCGATTGTTGTCTTTATAAATTAGCGTTTTCATTAAACACATGAATATGCCACTAGCTCAGTGGTAAAACCCGAGTTCCTGAGGTCCCGAGTTCGAACACAAAATAAACCAATTTTGGGAACTTATCTTTCCAATATGACGCCATTTTGAAGATTCTTCCTAACTAAATGATGCAAATCAAAACGATGTCGTATATGTTAACGATTTTTACTAACAACCGTCTAATTATCCGTTAATCGAAGTAACAGTGTGTTTAATTTGGAAAGTCAATGTACGTTTAGTTAAACAAAATGTTAGTCAAATATTGTTCATATTTTGTTTGATCAGTGATAAAGATTGTGTTTTGTTTGGCAATTCTTGCTATGTTCGTGCTTTTTTTGGTCGACTTCCCATTTAAAATACTTGATTTATAAAATTACTGTCGTGGTAATACTCCTTTTAAGACAATACTCCATTTAATAAGGTTTACAAAAAAAAAACTAAATATGTTAATAAATAAAAGATACATATTGGGATCTGACTTGGGTTGAGTATAGACCTTTACTTAACTTCTATACTAAAGTTACTATATATTTGTAATAAGTTGATTTATATGTAATGCAATTGCGAAGTGAGGTGTGATGTAATATTTGATGGAAACCTTTTGTCTACTTCAATGACACGAATCCGCGTATTACGTAGACAATATAAGAATCGAACCAATTGTAAGATAACTATCTTTTCAGTAACGATGATTCTTTTGTGGATGGGAAGTCTCCCCAAAAACAAAAACATAAACAAAAACAAATTATAGTGTTTTTGATGACTCTCTCTTTAACTTTATTAAGGTGCTAACTAAAGAATAGATTTTTGAATCACACCAAAAAAATAAAAGAATATATTTTTGAAGGATTAGTGGTTAATTAAGTATATTTACTTATTTTTGATTATTTATTACTAATAAACAAAACTTATTTAGAGATAAACAAATATGCAAACTAATAAAGAATTTATGTAACTAGTATTGTATTGTAGATGTACTTGAACCTAGTGACATGTGTTAAATCTATTAAATGCAGGTACATTTACAAAATCAGAGATCAAGTCATGTTGTTTATATTAGGTAGAAACTTGGTTAATGGGGCGACTAGTTGTGGCTCAATTTTAACAAAAATAATATGTTAACTAGTATTGTAGTTATATCACCATCTATGTGAAATGAATATGGCCTAGTGGCAGATGGTAAATCCACTAAAGGCAGACACTATTTCATATCCAGGGATCGAACCTCACTGCCTACATCATGTAGGAACTTGACTAATGCACCGGCCAACTATGGTTCAATATTAAGAAAACGATAAACAAAAACTATTAATTGCATGGCACATAAATTATTTGAATTTTGGTCTTGAGTTGTTGAAAATTGTTTAGTATATACATTTATAATCAATTGTTAAATACTTTATGTGTGAACTTTTTAAAGAGTTAATTACTAGAATATAGCATAATTACTAGAATAATGATGTATTATGTGAAGATTAGAATTTAGGAGTTAAAAGATATAAAATCCCAATATCAAAAGTTAGAGAAAACGTTCTATTTATACAATGGAAGTCTCTATAAAATCAATTGATCCACATGTTGATATTGTAATATAATTGCACCATAATTTGAAATTATAAACTCAATTGCACCTAAAGTAAGTTTTCAGATATCTAATTCCACACATGTGATGAATTGATCAGGGTCAATTGTTTACTGTGTACCAGACAGAAGATTTAACCGAGTAAACCTTGGTCAACCATAATAAAACCAAATTATCCGACTAGAGACCTGATTAAGTGTCTTAAACCTAGTAAAAAAAACCAAATAACAAAATCTTGCCTTTGAACCTTAATTTTCTAAAAGCAAAACTGAGATTTCAAAAATTATATTTGATACTTCGAAATGTAGATCAGAGAGTTTTAAATCAAATCGCCGGTTTGCGAAGATGGAGGATGAGTTTGGCAATCCAAATTCGTATGTCGTGGTTGTGTATTACGCTCAAGATGAGGGAGAATAAGAAACAGAAACTGAAGAAGAAAGAAATGAGAAATTTCAATATGAAGAGTATGCGATGTATAATCGTGGATGATTTTGTTGATGAACCGTCCGTTCGACACAATGTATGTCCAAACATTGATGATGATGTAGAAGGTTCTGGACAACAAAATGCAGAAGAAGACATTGGATGAGGGTCTAAATTTTTTGAAAATGGTATGTGGTTCTTCAATGCGGTTTCCTTCAAAGAAGTTGTTGGTGACTATGTGCTCCGAGCTGGGAGAAATTTGAAACAAGAGAGATATGATATAACTAGAGTAGCTTACAAATGTGATGGTAGTAATGATTGTCAATGACAGATTTATTGTGTCGTGACTAGTAAAGGGGATGGTTAGAAGATTAGGATCTTTCATAATATTCACTCATGTAGTCCAAATGGAAATTTTGAAATGTTCAAGGTTCCTATAATTTCTAGACTTTTTCTAGAAACAATTAGGCATGAACCCGAGTATTACATGCCTAAGAACATGCGAGAGATGATAAATGAGAAATGGAAAGTTCATCATTCACGGCCTCAATGTCAAGCTGCTCGAAATAAGACGTTGAAGTGGTTATAGTTGGAATACAATGAACAATTTGCTAGGCTGAGAGATTATGGAGCAGAGATTGTAGATTCCAGTCCGTTTGTTGATTGTGGTGATAGAGACGGTCACCAATGCAGCCGGTATTGATGTGTTTAAGAGAGTATATGTCTGCTTTGAGAATATAAGAAGAACATGGAAGGAGACTTGTAGGCCAATAATATGTGTTGAGGGATGCTTCTTGAAATCAAATTTGAATGGAGAGTTGCTAGTTGTTCTAGGTAGAGATGCAGATAATATGATTTATCTTACAGCATGGGCTTGTGCAAAAGTGGAGAACTATGAAAACTGAGAGATGATTTGGCTTTAATGGAAGGTGATGGTTTTGTAATGATATCAGATCGACAAAAGGTATGTGGTCCCTTTTATTGTTTTTAATAATATGAGTTCCTTGTATAGTTTCTTTATTAGATAAGGTCCCTTGTATATTTTATTAATCTTGTCAGTGGTTGTAAGATCTAATGTTTATGCATATGTTGTTTAGGGACCCATTAAAGTTGTTGCATTGGAGCTTCCACGGATGGAACATCGGGCATGTGTACGCCATATTTATGCTAACTTGAAGAAGAATCATGAGAAGAAACATTGGATAAAGTCGCTGGTATGGAACTTAGCGTGGAGCTATAACAAAGTTGAGTTTGCAGCTAACATAGAGCGCATTAAAAATTATGACAGACAGGTTTATGATTCTATTGCTGCCGAGAACCCAAGAAGTTGGCTAGAGCTTTTTACCGCCTTGGAATCTTCTGTGAAGATGTTGAGAACAACTCCACTATCAATGCCTCTATTATCAAACCAAGGAGAAAACCACATGTACCTATGCTGGAAACCATCAGAAAACCTGCTATGGTACGTATAGACACCCGATATGTTGTATCTATTGGACATCTGGAATGTGTACATCATATTTTGTTGTCTACTTGGCTAGATTGCATATGAAGGCTGCGGAATGTAGAGTGTTTACAAGTACAAATGGGATATTTGAAGTGGAAACTATAGGCAACAGTCATCGGGTGAGCACATATAGAAGGACTTGCACATGTAGAACATCTAATATCTCTGGTATACCGTGTGTACATGCATATGGTGTGATTCTGCACAAGAAACTGGTTATTGAAGCATATGTTTGTCAATGATTCTAAACTTCAATATGAAGAAGGAATTTTGGAGAGGGCATAGTTCTATTAAAAGGTTATGGGTTTTTGCCGTCGAAAGGTGCACCTAAAGTTCGCAAACCATTATATTTGTTAATTATTCATTATAATGTTGCAGGTTTATTGCTTTGTTGTTTGATATCTATTAATTCATTTGTATAGTTTTTATAATTGTATTTATATGCGTAGTAGACTTATATATATACATATTTATTTCTCGTTTTTTAATTTTGTTCTTCGTGTTAGATTTTTAGAGAGAAGAATTGAGAATAAGAGAAGAGATAGAGAGATTGATCGAAGACTCCATTGATTAATTCATTGGATAAGTGTATCAAGCTTACAAAGGCATATATATAAGGTTACAATCTTTTTGCACAAATAGAAACCCTACCAGTCGCGGAGATGACCGTTAGGAGGAGAGATGGTGACTTTTGCAATCCCGAGACATGTCGCCTTTGCCTAGGGTCGCACGCTCCCTCGGTCTTGCGGCCTGTCACTATCGTCTCGGGTCTTTCACTTCCTCGGCCTTGACGAAAAGCTCTGCTGGTCCCCACTCCTCCTAACGGTTATATTAACTTGCTTAGGGTCAAGTGGAACCCTAACTAAGCTTCCTTAACGATCCAAGAAGCTCCCACGCATCGCATTTCATATTTGAGAAAATATTGACTTTTGCGGTGCGCGTTGACTCGATCCCACGTTACATGTCCCTCATACATTTTTCTTTCCGCGGTACATGTCCCTCGGACATTTTTCCTTCCGGCGGAACGTACTGCGATGTACCACAGTATGTGTCTTCCTCGGATATGTTTCCTTCCCGCGGTACATACTGCACTGTACCGCGGGTCAATTTCCCTCGATCCTGGTCTTACCCACGGTACGTGCTGGACCTTCCCGCGGTTCGTACCAGACCTTCCCGCGGTGCGTACTGGGACTTCCCATGGCACGTACTAGACCTTCCTGTGGTACGTCCGAGGTCTGCACGTTGAATTTTCTGTTCCGTGCGTTGACCACGTACCGTGGTACGTTAAAACCTTTCCGCGGTACGTGCCTCTCTTCTTGGTGGTCCTACGGTTCCACTAAGGTGGTCCGACTGCCGTTTGCGACCCGATACACATTTTCCACACTCCGATACTCTTTTCGTGACCCGATTGATATTTTGATGGCCTTGATAGGTATTGATCAAGACTCCCCCTCAAGTTTGACATCTACAAGGTAAATGAGAAACTTGGAAGACACACAACCCACATCTCATGAAAAAACTTAGAGAGAAATTCACATGGGACAAAACTCATCTAAGGTAAAAATAGTATGTGAAACCGTGAGTGAGGGGACCTTTGATCAAGGGTGTGTGATATCTGCGAGTCCAAGCTTTGTGTATATGTGATCACATACCTTGGGACTCACGGCCTTTGTGAAGATATCCACCTATTGATCCTCACTCTTTGTAAAGCATGGCAAGATTACTCCTTCAAGAATCTTTTCTCGGACTTTATGGCAATCAATCTCAATGTGATTCGTTATCTCATGAAATATTGAGTTCGAGGCAATATGTATGGCGGCTTGATTGTCACAATGCATGGTGATCGGATGAGCTTGCTCAATTCCACGATCTTTTAGAAGTGCTTTCAACCAAGTCAACTCATTGGTCAGTTTCTTCATTGCTCTATACTCCGCCTCAGCATTAGAGCATGACACAACATTTTGCTTCTTTGTTTTCCATGTTACCAAGTTGCCTCCGATAAAGGTAAAATAACCGGTGGTTGATCTCCTATCATTGCGATCTCCAGCTTAATCCGCATTACAATACCCCACAATCTCGGTGTTGTCATTCTTTCCCATCGAAATGCCTTGACATGGGCTTCCATTGAGGTAACACAAGATACGATCCACCATACTCCAATGATTTTTTGTAGAATTTTGCATATGTTGGCTGATTTGGTTGACGGCAAAGCATAAATCTGGTCTAGTGATGGTTAAGTAGATCAACTTTCCCACAACTCTTCGGTATTGGGTTGCATCCTCAAGCGGTTCATCATTTTTCTCCCCCTTTCTCGCGACCTTGAAGCCATCTTATGAGTGGTCTTGGCTGATTTGCAACCTAATTTTTCTGTACCATTCAAGAGATCAAGTGTATACTTTCTTTGGGATAGAAATAGGCCTTCCGATGTACGCCAAACCTCAATCCCTAGAGAGTACTTTAGTTCTCCAAGATCCTTAATATCAAATATGGATTTAAGATAGGATTTAGTGTCAACAATACCATCCTTATGATGTGTCTGCATTTTACCACATTTTAGGGGCTTTATTTAGCATGTTTTGCATTCATACTTGCATTATTATCATTGTTTTAGGTTCTTTTAGGCATAATTTGCATATTAGTGTTGGGCATTGCATACATTGCATAAAAGGTATTTTTATGCACTTTTTGGAGCTTATCACGGAGTATTTTGGATTACAAGAAGACCAATGAGGAATCGGCTGGCCTAAAGTTGAAGTTCAGGATGTAATCTAGAAGATTTGGCACTCGAGTATGACACTCGAGCATGACACTCGACCATCACTTGGTCGAGTGGTTCTTCACACCGGAATATTGACTTTTTCGATAGAGTTTACTTTTTGGGCTTCTTTGTGAAAAGGGCCCATTAATACCCACTTATGCAAGCCCATTAATGTTTTAGTCTATTTCCATTTTTTCTTTTCAAGGAATTTTCCATTTCTCTTTCTGAGGAATTTTCCTTTCTTCTCTTTAAGCAATTTTCCTTTTTACTTTCTAAGTAATTTTCCTTTTTTCTTGAAGACTTAAGATCGTTGTTGATCTATAAATTGTAGTAGAATTTCCACTTTTAATATATCATATTTTCCAGCAATTTTCGATCCTCTAAAAGCAATATCGAATTTTCTTCTTTAAGTTTATGCAATTGATTTTCGTTTCTGAATTTGTGTTTTACTTCATGAGTTCTGAGTAAGTTAAATTAAGGTTCTTGAGGAAAGGGTGAGATTAGGGGAAAAATTAGGGATTTTCAGATTTGTTTATGTTTGATTAAGGTCTTAGATCTCAGTCCTTAATGCTTATTTCTTTCTGATCAATTGAAATCTGATTACTTGGTGATTCCCCCCCCGAGAGGCGTTTGGGGAATCGCTTGAACATGCTTAGGTTAAGGATTTGTAAGGTCCATACATAACGCCTCTTGAACTTCTAATCGTTGCCGAGAGTCAAGTCGGGTTGTTGTTCAGGAGAGGTCCCATTGCATGAGAATGAATGTGATTACTTTGTGATTCCTTGCTTAGAGGTCATCTAAATAGGTTGATAAACAAATCTGGAACCCCTAGGAATACCCTAATCATTGATCATGAACCTCGAGAACCCCTTTTTTCCATTGAATTTTTGTGAACTTTAATATTCTGTTTCTAGATTAAAACTCTTATTTACAATTACTCTGTTTTGCACTTTACTCTGTTTTATTACTGCTCTGTTTTTACGTTCTTTTTTTGCACTTTGTTTTAAGCATTTCATTCGCACCTAGATTAGATCATTGCTCGCTAAAATCGAATCTGGCATAGATTAGGACAAGTAGATTGCATCCCGATTGCTAGTTACTCACCCAGTGGATTGACACCATATTGTATTGCAATTGATTACATAACAGTAGGTTATTTGAAAACACGCGAAAACCTTGTTAGCACCTTGTCATTGCCAGAAATGATCAAGTCATCCACGTATATGAGCACCACTACTATCCCTTTTCCGGTTTGACGATGAAATAAGGTGTAATCGGCTTCCGACCTCTTAAATCCTCGAGCTAGGGGAGTTGTGCTCAACTTATGATATCATGCTCTGTGAGACTGTTTTAAACCGTAGATAGATTTCCTTAATCGGAGGATACCTGATGTGCAAGTCCGGGAGGAGGTTGCATATATACCTCTTCTTCAAGCTCGCCTTGAAGAAAGGCGTTTTTGACATCCATTTGCCAAAGTTCCCATGCTAGGTTGGTAGCAAGTGAGAGTACTACTCAGATGGTGTGAAGTTGGGCCACGGGAGCAAAGGTTTCAACATAATCATCACCGTATGTTTGTGTGAAACCCCTTGCAACTAGCCGAGCTTTATGGCGTTCAATTTCCCAGTGCTTTTGAATTTTATAGTGAAGACCCACCGTGAACTTACTGCCTTCTTTCCCAGAGGAAGACTTACTTCTTCCCACGTATTATTTCCTTTAGCTTCCTCATACGTCTTGGGAATGTGATGTGTCTCAATTTTGCCAAGATAATCCCTATATTCAGATGGTAAAAGGTCAAGAGAACACACGACTTGGATGGGATGTGCTACGACCTCATTGTTGTAGTAGTAGGTTCTTGTATTTATCTGTGAGCTCCTCCTTAGGACCGGTTATTGAGGATCCTTCCTTAGCCGCGAGCTCCTCCTTAGGACCAATTGTTGGGGTTCTTGAACCACAGGGGATTCGCTGGGGTTGTGATCTCTGACCTCCACATCCTCGTCCTTAAGATCACTCCCCCTTGTGTTGGGCCCAGCCTCGGTAGGCGTGTCGATGGGTATATAATCACTAGGTAAGGTAAGTTCTTCTTCATTCATATTCTCCTCATTTCCATTGTGATTGATCTCCTCCTCATTTTCCCCGGCTGAATTTCCAAAGTGACCAAGTAGATGTCGGAGGCTTGCGGCTCGATCCGAGGTAGAGTGTGAAAGATCCTTCAAACTTTCCCAATCTATTTTGTCAAAATAGCTCTGTTCTTCAAGGAATTTGACGTCTCTAGAAACATATGTCCTACTAGTGGTTGGATCATAACACTTGTATCCCTTTGGTCCGAGAAACATGCACTTAGTACTCTTTGAGTCTAATTTGCTCCATTGTTCCCCTGGAATTAACACAAAGCAAACACATCTAAACACTCTAAGGTGATTAATGGAGGGTTTGTTACCGTTGAGTACCTCAAATGGGGATGATTCTTTTAAGACTTTTGTTGGTATCCAGTTTATGAGATAGGAAGCCGCCATAACTGCATCTCTCCAATATCTCTTGGGAACTTTCATGTGAATCATCATGGATCGAACTACCTCCATAAGATGTCTATTCTTGCGTTCCGCCACCTCATTTTGTTGGGGTGTGTAGGGACAACTTGTTTGGTGGGTTATGCCATGTTTGTTAAGATGATCTCAGAATTTTGTGCTTGCGTATTCTCCTCTGTTGTCCGATCTTAGTACCTTAATATTGGCATTGAATTGATTAGTTACATAATTTTGGAAATTTATGAATGCATCAAACACACGGTCTTTGGATGGGATTAATGTGAGCCAAATATACTTGGATTTTTCATCAATAAAAGTTACAAAATACTTAAGTTTATCCCTAGATACGCATGGTGATGTCCATACATCCGAATGTACTAAGTCAAAACATTTCTCATAAATTGTACTAGAATTCGAAAAAATGGTTTTGCAATGTTTTCCCATAATACAAGCCTCACAACTTAAATTATCAAAAGAAACATGAGGCATAATTAATCGTAAGGCACGAGAGTGAGGATGTCCTAATCTAGCATGCCAAACCGTGTTCAAGCAACTAACAACATTGAAACTAAATAAAGATAAATTTGGAGCTTTAGATTAGCCTGATCACCTAGTCGATGATTTTAGGTTGTTAGCTTTCCAGAAGATTGTTAAGAACTAGAACTAGATTAGAGGAGCAATTCCTTCACTACCAATGAGATTTGATGCTAGGTTGGGTTGTGGGTAATTGATCTAAGTGATAAAGCTTACTTGTAATCTGAAACCAACGAGAGTTAGGACCTTTAGATTATTAGTAGAGGGGTAGATTCAACGAGAGTTGGTTTATCTTTATTTATGTTCAAGCCGAGAATATGATCAGATTAGTTCTTGAATAGTTTCCCTGACAAGAATTCTAACTCCTGAATGAATACCCGACATCTGATTGGTTTAGTTATTTGATTTCATTCGCGTTTAAGTTGCTACTATTTACCTCTCTGACTTGGATTGATATAGCTTGCGATTCGATAGAAGTTGAAAGTATAACCTGGTTCTCTGAGGAATTCGACCCCTAAGTACTATTACGTTCGTTGTGCACTTGCAGTAGGATATAGGGTTAAAACTCGTGATATCAAGTTATTGGCGCCGTTGCCAGGGAACCATTAGTTGCCTTTTGATTTTCCATTTACAGTTTCAAGTCTATATCGCTACATAAGTTTTTCTTTTTGTTCGTTTTTATCCTTTTTTGGTGTATGACCAGAAGTCAATGTTCAGAACACATATTCAACATGGATAATCAAGAGCTTGCAAGGGTTGAAAGATAAAAGAGAAGGGCTAGGAATATGAATCTTCGAGAAAATCAAACACAGAATCTGCAGGATATGGCCACAATGGTACACCAGTTGCAAAGAGAATTGGCTGAGATTAGGAGAGCACGAGAGCGTGCTCAACGCAGAGCAATAGGTGACATGGACACTCCACACACCCACTATCATAATCGCTCAACTATTCGACCTCCTGCAATTGAGAGGAATGATTATGAGATCAAACCTCATCTTATTGGGTTGGTTAAGCAGTATGTCTTCAATGGACTTCCAGGGGAGAATCCTATGGATCACATAGAGAATTTTGAAGACATATGTGGGACCACTAGCTCTAACGGTGTACCTACTGATTATGTGAAGTGTAAGCTTTTCCATTATTCACTTTCAGCCAAAGCTTCTAGGTGGTTGCGTTCATTACCTCCAGGATCACTCACCACATGGGCTCAGGTTCGCGCGGCGTTTCTTGATCAGTTCTACATTAAGTCCAAGACTGCAGCTCTCAGGAGCAAGATTTCATCGTTTTAGCAATGATTTGGAGAATCTCTGAATGAGGCATGGGAACGTTTCAAGGAGTATCAGCGAGATTGTCCACACCATCGGTATTCGGATGAGCAGCTTCTCAACACTTTCTACAGTGGAATCGAGTGGGAGTACAAGAATTCCCTGAATGCTGCCAACAATGGAGACTTTATGACCAACACTAGGGATGAAGTCTTCACTCTGGTTGATAACTTGACTACAAGTTCTAGTAGTCATTGTCCAGAATATGATCGAAGTAGAATGGTAAACAGCGTGGAGATTCAGAGGATTGGTGACATTGCTGAAAAGTTGGATAATCCTAATCCGAGCAAATCAGGGTAATAAGAGGAATGTGAGTCAGGTTGAGGACAGCAGAGAAGTGGCTCAGGTTCAAGATGATTTAGTTGGTTCTGAAGATCAAAGGGAGGTCGATTATGTTAACTGGCATAACAGGGAACATAACCCGAATTACCTTTCCTACAGGAGCACTAACGTCGAGAACCCTCGGGATGTTACTTTTCCAGCACCCAAACTGCCTCAAGGGTCACCGTTTATTCTGAATGCAGGAGGAAGTAACTGGCAAAGGCCGT
This sequence comes from Lepidium sativum, assembly GCA_023374145.1. Taxonomy (NCBI): domain Eukaryota; kingdom Viridiplantae; phylum Streptophyta; class Magnoliopsida; order Brassicales; family Brassicaceae; genus Lepidium; species Lepidium sativum. The sequence goes on along the minus strand of JAKUCM010000239.1, from coordinate 88,685 downwards.
ATAAGCCTTATGTACCACCGCCAATGTAGCAACAACCTCGAGCAGCACCTTCAGGAACGTCAAACGATCATTCTTTGCTCGCGAGAGCACAGATTGATCGATCAAAATAAGGATCGATCGATCCTACACCCAGGTTCGTCTTCTTAAACACGCAAAATGGTTTTTTTCCGAAAAGTTTCAATTCCAAAAATTTTTAAAACTCGATTTCTCTCTCATTACTCATTCGTTTTTAACGACTCAAAAGCCTAATCCGATTAGAATTTCATCCTCTATCTGATCATGTGGTTCATCCATCAACTTCTAATCCTAAGAAACCTACAAAGAAGGTTCGGGTATCTTCGAATCTCCAGCGCGGTCAGTCGTCGCAACAACACGACAATGCACCTAGACAAGAACAGCCTGGTCAGTGTTTGCTGTGGCCTAGACCGGAACAAACGTACTTTGTCGATAATGTGGCTAGCAGGGACACTCCTTCTTATGTCAGAACTACGCCAGTGTACAAAGATATAAAAGAAGGAGATGGTTGGAAGAGCTTTCATGAAACCTTCTATGATCAACTCCTGACTAACACGTTGATCCTGACGAAGTTCTTTTGTCGTGAGACACTGCATAGGATGGGGATTCTAGAAGATGTTGTTCAGTTCCTGGATAATCTTGATCTGACCAAGTTCTGTTTTGATGCTTATCCACTGTTTCCGGAGATCGTCAAGCAGTTCTTAGTGACATGTGATCTACATACGTGCGCCGATCCCCACAGTCCAGTTTATGCACAGTACCTCACGTTCCGATACAGAGGAGCTCTCTATACAATCACCATTCAGGAGCTGTGCGGGATTTACGGTTTTGATGAGTATGCAGTTGGGCAGAAACCATCAAATAACTCTCCTCCAAAGAATGCATTGTGGTATTTGTTGTCTGGTAATGGGTATCAAGATAAGGCTTCAAATTTCACTCATATTAGGAATCATGCTATTAGGATAGTCGCGACGTCGACATTTCTAGCTAAGGAGGAGTCGGGCAGTGTAACCAAATCCCAGCTGGAGTACTTGCACGAGGCGATTTCTCCTCTTGTACCGGATCTTTACAAAGATCCTACTCTCGCTACAGATCCTCCTCTGAACATCAACTGGGGGTATCTTTTTACCAATGAACTGATCAAGCGTAGATACAGAGGTGACCCCAAGAATGGAGTGGTTGAGCCTATTGGTAGTCTCTTGACACTGATCTTCACGTTTCATGGATTTGATCACGGAAACACAGAGGTTGTGCAGAGGATCGATTTGATCGATACAACTGCCTTGGCCAGATTTGGGTATTTTTTGGAGAAGAAGCAGTGGACTTTCTTCGATGACACTCCCCAGATGATGTATGTCAGCCTTCCAGCTCCTCACATCAGTTCAGTTAGCTGCATAGAGAACGTGGAGTTCCGGCCAGATCTATCGCATCCTGAGATCTCCGGCAAGCTTAAGGAGAAGGAAGCCGAACCACGCGCCCGATCTAGGAGAGATTGAGCTTCCACCTCTACTCAGTTCGTACCTCCAGCTGTAGCTGCTCAACCTTCCAGGTTTCTGCTTCCTGAGTTTCCTGAGGAGGAACTTGGATTACCTCATTACTCGCCGGACTTCACGAATCAGCAGTTTCGAGACTGGCAAGTCGAGAATGAGAGGAGGAAGAGATTGATTCAGTGGACCATCTAGAATGCTTTGAGGAGGATCCTGGCGTCTCTTTGTGTGAGTGCATATGAAGCTGGTCGTGATGAGCATGTCTTCATGCCTACTGCAGCTACTAGCTGACCAGATGTTGCTGGACATCGGTCTGATAATGATGAGGATGAACGGCCAATGGATTACCGCGGTCCCCTCTGTTGCACAGCACCAGGCGACCGCTATAGCCAAAGCCCTGAGTAGCTTCTTACCTACTTCCTACTTTTGTTTCAGTTTATTTCCATCTTATTTAAGACTATTTATGTTTGCTTCCTACTTCCAGCTCGAGCTCCATCACGCGCCAGCTCAAGTCTTGGACACGCGCGCACATAAGCTCGAGATCACACACTCGAGCTCAATTCGAGTACACACTCACGGAGGGCCAGTTCAGACGCATTACTGCTTTTTCACGATTGGGCCAAACCGAGGCCAAAATCCACTGCGCATTGGGCCGAGTTTATCTAGGGTTTTGCTATGTGTTTAGTATAAATATTCTTACATGTTGCAAAACCCGGACCCTAGTTATTTACAATTAATTTTTCTTGCAAACTTAGAGCTTTGTAATCAAACGCAACTTTCTGATTTTCGAGTTTATTTTTATGCAATTCAGTTTTACACTAAGCGTTGATTTCATACCTTGTTCGAGTTCTTTACTGATGCATTCAAACCTTGAATTCGTGCTTGTTGTTAAACTCATGAGTTCTGAGTAGTCACCTAGGGTTCCTGAGGATGAGTTAGGTCTGCGTGACGCTTAGGTTTTCGAAGGCGCTTAGGGTTAGATTTATGTAAGTCTTTTCTGATTTTGTGTTATCATCACTAGCTTCATTCTGATCAAGTGAGGCTTGTTCTAAGACGCTCTAGCACCGATGGGTGTCTGGTATAGTGTCTGACTGAACCACTTCAGAGATTCACATGCTCAGCTCGAGGTGTGAGTCGGCGTTAAGCGAGTTGATCGTTCATTTCGACTAGATTATCAAACGCCTATGGCGATAAGGTCTGTTAGTAGTCTGCTCGAGTTTGTTTACCACAAGAGTGGACTCATTATTTGTGTTCTCGTTGCCTAGAGACAAACTAAATGAGTGATATTAAGCGCCTAGTTAACTCAAGAGTCACATTGACCCATGAAACTCACTCCTCAAGATCCTGCTTTCTCACCCTTTGTTAATTCTATTTGATACTCTACTATTTATTGCTCTGTTTGAATTATTTACAATTGCACTGCTTTATCTATTTTTGTTTTAAAGGTTCGAATTAGGTTGTTAGAGAAACCACACTTTGATTAGCTTGAATTAGGGTAACTAACTGCATCCTGATTAATAATTACATTCCTAGTTGGATTGACACCTATTATACTACAACCGACATACAAGTATAATAGGATTTGACAATAGAGTAAAAATCTTGTTATCAAGGAAGTACAAGGTGGTCTCGATTTTGATGAGTAATATTCTTTTGATCACTTTGGACTTGATGTGCAGGATCTGGAGAGAGTCATTTGTCTGATGAGATGTGATCTTCCTACAGTCTTTCTTTCTTTGCTTGAGGACAAGCAAGAAGTTAAGTCTAGGGGAATTGATGTTTCTCATATTTTTTCGGTTTTGAGCTCATTATTATGGTTATATTTTGGGAATTCATCTATGTTTTATTGAGATTTAAGGTCAAAAACGTTCAGAGTTGGAATCATGTTTGAAGGTGGACTTTGAAGAAGTTTGAAGCATTTCCTGGTATTCTACACGAAAGGAAGGACCGATCGATCAACACAAGGATTGATCGATCAATGCTCTAACAAGGATTATGCGCACGATCTGAAGAACGACTTGGCTTCTAAGAGATCGACTCTATATCCAAGGATCGATCGATCCACTCTAGGATCGATCGATCGATGCCCTTGTTTTGGGCCCTATAAATACTCTTTTCCTATTTTATTTTAAGGGAGTCATGAGCCATCTTTGAGTTGTGAGAGAACGAATTTTACCGAGTTTTGAGAGTTTGTAAGCGAGGAAGAAGATCTCTTCACACTTGAGAAGAATTTCTGAATCCTATTTCGATTTATTAATTCAGTTTTAGTTTCAGTTCATCATGATTTGCTTGATTCATTGCTCTATGTCTAAGTAGATCTTAGATCAGATTTAGGGATTCTAGGGTTTTAGAATTCACTATTCGGGAACAAATAGGATTGATGAACTGATGATTCTCCTTCTACTACTTGAGTTTAATGCATAGATTAGCCTGATCACCTAGTCGATGATTTTAGGTTGTTAACTTTCCAGAAGATTGTTAAGAACTAGAACTAGATTAGAGGAGCAATTCCTTCACTACCAACGAGAGTTTATGCAAGGTTGGGTTGTGGGTAATTGAACCTAAGCGATAAAACCTACTTGTAATCTGAAACCAACGAAAGTTAGGACCTTTAGAATATTAGTAGAGGGGTAGATTCAACGAGAGTTGGTTTTTTTTTATTTATGTTCAGATTATTTCCTGAATAGTTTCCCTGACAATAATTTTAACTCCTGAATGAATACCCAACATCCGATTGCTTTAGATATTTGATTTCATTCGCGTTTAAGTTGCTACTATTTACCTCTATGATTTGGATTAATATAGCTTGCGATTCGATAGAAGTCGAAAGTGTAACCTGGTTCTCTGAGGAATTCAACCCCTAAGTACGATTACGTTTGTTGTGCACTTGCCACTCTTAATATCCTGAAACCATACTTCATTAGGACCAAAATTGGCATAAAAATTCAAATCTGTAGTTGTCCTCTTAATGTATAAGAGATTTGAATGAAAATTACGCATATAAAAGGCATTGGTGTCTTTATCAAATATTCTTAAATTCCCTAAGCCTTTTACCGGTACTTTCTCACTATTAGCTACCAAGACATTACCTATTGTTGACCTAATCCTTTCAAGTAGACTCGGATTGCTAATCATGTGATGAGAAGCACTCGAGTCCACCACTAGGCTTTTACAAGATTTATGAGATAAGAGAGTTGTACTGGAATTGGTGAGAGTGGCGATGGCTTTCATGAGTTCCTCCAAATCTGCTTTCTAAACCACATCTTTCATTGAGGAGTTCATAGCCGTTCCATCTTGTGAGCTTTCTCCTTGACCGGAGGTACTTGGTTGAGACGAGTTATCCTTCGTTCCATGGGTAAGGTTAGCTTTAGGCTCCTTTTGGAACTTACTTGGTTTAAGATGTGATGTAGAATCCAACACTTCTCTTTGGTGTGGCCAGATTTCTTGCAACGTTCACACACTACACTTCTCATCTTGTCATCCCGCTTGTATGCTACTCGATTTGCGGAGGGGAGTTCTTTCTTATCACCAAAGAGACCACTTGAACCTTGTTCCTTGTAGAGCCGAGAAAAAATTTCCTCAAGACTTGGCAACTTTTTGTCTCTCAAGATGTGCTTAATAAGGTCACTGAACTCTCGGAATGAGTGTGATGAGAAGGCAAAAAACTTTTTCTTGTTCACGCCATTCATTTAGAATCTCCGGATCCAAAGTGATTGGTCGAAGTGCTTCATATTCGGCCCATAAGGATCTCTAAGTGCCAAAGTGCTTGGAGAAATTCATGTCTTCTTGTCGAAGCTAACTTAGCTCTTTTTGAATCTCAAACACCCTTGTGATGTTAGAGATGTCTCCGAAAACCTTCTTAAGAGTATCCTATAGCTCATTTTCATTCTCACAATATGAGTAGTTTTCGAGAATGGTTGTTTCAAGAGAGTTTTGGATGATAGCCCTTGACAACTTGGTCTTCTTAATATCACTTGTCCTCTTCATCCAATTTTCCTTCATCTTGAGAATCTCCTTCATCATCCGAGGAGTCAATGATTTTTGTCGGAGGTTTTGTCTTGACGACATGTTTCCAAAACCCTTTGCAACAAATTGTGTTTTTTGTGGTTCGAGCCCATACCAAGTAGTTTGCCTGCCAATAATGGGAATGATTGGAGCTTTATTATGCTCCATATCTCCTTTTAAGAATTTTGAGTTGAAAGGAGAAAAGCGGACTAAGATTTTGAAAGATTTCAAAGCAAGAGAACTAATGGAGATTTCGTGAGTTTTTGAGCGGAAGAGATGAAGGAATCAAGAGCTTTTCTCTGATACCATGTTAGATTTTTAGAGAGAAGAATCAAGAATAAGAGAAGAGATAGATAGATTGATCGAAGACTCCATTGATTAATTCAGTTGGATAAGTGTATCAAGGTTAAAAAGGCATATATATACTATAAGGTTACAATCTTTTTGCACAAAGAGAAATCCTAGCCATCGCGGAGATGACCGTTGAGAGGAGAGAGGGTGACTTTGGCAATCCCGAGACATGTCGCTTTCGCCTTGGGTCGCACGCTCCCTCGGTTTTGCGGCCTGTCGTTATCGTCTCAGGTCTTTCACTCCCTCGGCCTTGATGAAAAGCTTCGCTGGTCCCCACTCTTTTTAACAGTCATATCAGCTTAGTTAAGGTCAAGTGGGACCTAAATAAGCTTCCCAAACGATCCCAGAAGCACCCGCGCATCGCATTTCATATTTGAGAAAATGTTGACTTTTGCAGTGAGCGTTGACTCGATCCCACGGTACGTGTCCCTCGGACATTTTCCTTCCCACAGAACATGTCCCTCAAACATTTTTCCTTCTCGCGGTACGTACTGCGAATGTACCGCGGGTACGTGTCTTGCTTGGACATGTTTCCTTCCCGCGTACGTACTGTACTGCGTTGTACCGTGGGTCGATTTCCCTCAATTCCGGTCTTACGCGGTACGTGCTGGACCTTCCCGCGATTTGTACCAGACCTTCTCGCGGTGCGTACTGGGACTTCCCGCGGTACGTCTTGGACCTTCCCGCGGTACGTCCAAGGTCTGCGCGTTGACTTTTCCGGTCCGTGCGTTGACCACGTACCGTGGTACGTTTAAAACCTTCCCGCGGTACCTGCTTCTCGTCCCGGTGGTCCTGCGGTTCCGGTAAGCTGGTCCGACTGCTTTTTGTGACCGATACACATTTTCCACACTACGATACTATTTTTGTGACCCGATTGATATTTTGATGGGTTTGATAGATCTTGATCAATACTTCACGGACTTCTTTTAAAAGATTTGTAAGTTTGTTTTGTGTATTAATATATATTCACAGTTTTAGATGATTATTCTGATGAATCAATCTTGAAAATGTAGCCTTTTGAAAATACAAAAAGAGGATTGGGATAATAAGAGCATACAAACAGTCTGTGGAAAAGATTTCTAGCATTCCCTGGAATTTTGATTAGGAACATATATTGACGTCATTTCTTTCTTTATATTAGTGTCAGTATGTTTGGTTATAGTCAAATTGTTCATATGTTCAAAAGCAATTAACTTGATTAGATTTTTATTTGGTTGTTTCTTTTCCTTTATAAAGTTGTAAGTTTATCGATTTTTTTGTTGTAATTATTGATTTTTTATAGACATTGAAAATATATTTATACGTGTAGCAGATTTATTATTTTTTTCTTTTTTTTTTTTTTGTATGTTTGTTTTAAGAATATGTAGATTTATTTTTCTTCTACGAATTCTATTCCATATTCATCTATTAGATCATCTCGAAAATAATGTTTAGAGGTTTAAACATGTTTGTATGAAAATTTTAATTTGTTTCTTTCTTTTTTGCTTATTTGGGTCAATCTTAAATCCAAAAATTTTGTACCTTTTTCTGTTATTTATTTATTTGATGAATAATATATGGTTAATATGTGGTCAATCATTTAAGTAAGACAATATAATTGAAGTTTCTTTTGTTCGTTTGATAAAGACCTGAATAATAGTGGGATGGTCAATTTTGAACTTGCTTTTCTTTTAGTGAAAATTTTGAGATCAATTTTGCTGATTGTTGTTAGCTATTGCAAATTACGATTTTAGTTTGAGTCTTTCATGGCTCCAAATTCAGATTTTGAAAAAACCAGATTATTACAAGTACCGGAATGATTGGTCTAGTCATACTAAAATCCCAGTACAGAAATTGAAATATGCTTCCAAGTACATAGCAATTTAAGCATCTCCAAGTCCATCTCGTTTAATTTACAATTCAATATAATTTACAATGTTAATTGGCATACAAACATGTATAATACTCGCTTGGATATATTAGAAATGACTGCTGATTTATTAATAGAATAAGTAGCACTATAGGGTTACAAAGTCACATATTTTTCATATTGACATGACATCCTATAACAGTAAATAAAATCAGACAGTACATTCTCTTGAATAATGTGACGACAATTGGTACAAGCGTAATCTTTTCTTAATCTTTTTTCTCCATTATCACTTCAAATATAGAATTAGTGTGTGACTTCTTAGGTCTACTGACGTATAGTAGAAGGTGTACAAACTTTTTCTGTAACTTCGTCAGATACATCTAGTGCAACATCTCTTGGCATTATAGTTTTGGAGTACACATTGTACAAGTAGAATGTATGAAAGTACATCTGGGTAATGGATATACGCGATTGTGTAGAAGCTTTAGCTGCAACAATAGCATGGGCACACTGTATTTTATCCTAGTCATACATTTACAAGAACACTTTTTAGAGTTAGATTGACCACATGTGACGTTGTAGGACTTGTGACTTGGGTTTGATGCCCATCTATCTCCAGTACGGTATATTGTCTTGCTTCTTCCACTCTATCATGTTTGAAATAAAATCTTATAAACGTTAAAATAAGTCTGTCGTAATGAGAAAAAATCTACAGTTTATTAAATCTAGTAGATAAAAAAAACCTACAAACAAATATGAGTTACCTTACGTAGTCTTTCAACTCCAATTGTGAGAGTGGTCGTCACCGAACTCGCATTTTTCCTTCTAGTCGCAAACTATCTAGGTAACATAGACATTATTGCATCCACAAGTGGGACAATAGGATAACTTCTCGCCTTGCTTAGTGCATGGTTTATAGACTCTGCTATGTTTCTTGTGGTGATATTATATCTATTCCCTGGAAAATGTACCCGACTACATAAGCGACCATCCACTCTTTGCAAGTAATCATGTAGTGCATGATTCAGAAATTTAATTTGATCAAATAATGCATTAAACTCTTGTAACCTATATGCATATGCAACTTTCTTAACAAGCCTAAAAGCATCTCCACTTCCGAATCTTATGAGAATGTTTTTCCAGAGATAATATGTACAAATTCCCCTCGCAGAGAGAGGGTATACTTTCTGAATATCTTTCGCTATTGATCGATTCCTATCAAAAATAATGGCGAGCTCTTCATCATCAGATATTACACGATTCAGTTGAGTAAAAAACTATACCCAGGACTCATCATTCTTAGTGTCAACAATAGCAAAGGCTATAGTAAATATATTGAAATTTTCATCTTCCATCGTGGCGGTTATAAGAGTATCTTTATATTTTCCTTGCTATAAGGTCCCATCAACAACAACAAATTTCTTCATATACAGAAATCCTTGTATACTAGCATCAAATGCAAGAAAAACTTGAATATGTCTCTCTCATTAACATCAAGTTTCACAAGTGTCCTCGGATTTGCTCGTCTAATCATAGATAAGTACGATGGAAGTTCATCATATATGCTCTCTAAATTACCCATTACTAACTCATGAGCTCGTTTTAAAGTACAATGAGTCTTCTTGTACTTTACCTATACACCAAAATGAATAGAGAATTAATATTGAAATAAATCTACAACATACAAAATAGATATAGAAATGAATCTGCAACACAAAATGTAATAACTCTACAACACAGAGCAAAATAAATCTACCACACATGAGTTTAAAATACAAAAGACAAACCTTCATCCCATATCGCTTAGTCAAAGAGTTGGCTACATGAATGGGTAAAAACAGAAGCACCAACACCACCTACAAACTCTGTTTATAGACGTCCTAAAATATTCGAAGTAGCTTGACGAGAACGTGTTGAATGTTCCATAACAAATAATGTATGTTGTCCAACATATGTATTAACTACAAAACAAGAATTATTTGCAACATTGGAAGCACGAACTCTCCACTCACAACCTTTAACCCAACACTTTATAGACAATAGCTTATTTTTTGAAATCATAATATCAAAGTCAAAGTGATGTGTAATCGATAGAATCTTCAATCCTGATTCAAATTCCAATTTCATTTTGTAACATTGCCTAACTGCTAACTCATAAGAACTCCTTTCTACTTCCAAGTACTCATGACAAGATGACAAATCACATTATTTAGGTGGAAGATTTTTCCAAACTCTCTCATCTTCTTCATTCTTTGAATTAATAGTCCTGCAATCTTCATCTCCAGAGCTTGAACTGTTCATATCATCGCAATAATCAAATCTGCAATCATAGTCTTCAAGATTATCATGAACATCAAACCTACCTTCCATAGCTCCATTTTAAGGTTGAGGTCATGAACATCAAATCACCTTTCTCAAAAATCTTAGCACATAGTCGCATTGTCTCTTTCTGAAATTGTTTCAAAAATCCACTCAAGGCCCTACAGTGGTAGAACCTCGTGAACCGGGTGTATCACTTCCCTTGTCTTGAATTACCAATGACCACAAGTGGAGTATCTTCAGGTAACTTTTTCAACAAGTCATTGGAGAAAATATAACTCAATTTTACCTCATGCTCTAGTTTATTCAACCCAAAATTTCCATATACCATTGCAAGAAAATTGCCAAATCGTCAATCTTATGAAATTTCAAGTATTTTATATCCTTTCGATTTATCCACATAAAAAACCATTTGCTATTCTTAAATCTCCAACTCCCACACACTAAAACATGATCCATTGATGAATTATTAGAATTCCAAAAAATGGAAACATGAAAGAAGAAATTTGTGATTTCGTGATTTAATTTGGAGTTTTCGTGAATATGTTTTTTCGCAAGTGAATGACGGCGTGGAGAAGAAGATGCAAGTCTAATTAATGGAAAGGGAAAATTATCACTTACATTTTAGGTAAAGACGTAAAATAAATCTACAAACTTAAAAAAAAAAAAAAACAGGATACTATGTTTGATATTTACACAAACAAAAAACTCTGCTACACTTGAACAATAATTCTGCCAACAAAAAATAATTCTGCTACACTTAATATAAAATCTGTGAGATCAAATTTAGCACTTTCCAAATAAATCTGTAACATATAGTAACAACTCTACTAATTGAAAACAAATCTACAATTGCAAAAAAATGCTGCAAAACTACAAAATAGGTTTGCAAAAAGTAACTCTACCATTTCAAAGAAAATTGCAACACTAAACATAAAATCTGCGAAATGAAAACAATTCTACAATCAGAAATTAAATTTACAAAACATAACATAAAATTTACATAAACAAGTCTACTAAAAGAAAATTAAATCTACTATAGGAAACAAATCTACCAAAAAAACATCTACTAAACCAAAATAAACAAATCTATAAAACATTAAAATTAATCTGCCACTACATAAAATACCTACTAAGAAACAAAGCTATTACACTTTCCCAATAAATCTACAAAAACAAATTTTCAAGAACAGAATAAATTGACATAAGACGAAATATGTCTGAGAGGAAATATTAAAATATGACACATATCGTATAATCTGGCGCTGCATATTTCATTAATACCATTTTCGTTATTTTTTTCCAAAGCAAACAAGGGCAAAGTAGTCTTTAAAATAGTTTCAGCATTATTTAAGTAATTATGAAATATGAACACTATTTTAATAATTTCACAATTTTCTATCACTATTAGCCAATCACCCAATTTTAAATGATCTATTAAAATGAAACAGAGGGATTAATTACTAATATTAACTTTCTTATGGTATTTATATAATACTGTCTTACTAGCTTAAAATAACCTGATAATTATACCAACAAAACAAATATTATATGATCCAATTGCCGATACAGTTTGAATCAAACAGAAAAAACAAATTTAGTTGAAACAAAAATCATTTGAAACTGAATGATTATAGATAGTGGTCTGAAAAAATATATGCAACAAAAATTGTCTAAAAATTCATGTTGATTAATGACATTACCGCAGTTAAATTGTATATGATATAAGAAATATTAAATAAAATCTTATTTAAATAATTATTCTAAAAAAGATATGTAACATAGAGTTTAACATTTTTCATATATATATATATATATATATATATTTATTTATTACTTTTATAATATATTTTCATAATAACTATTTTCAAAATGTATTATGATTGTATCATTCATCTATAATGTGCTTATAATATATTTGCAATTTTGTGTTAATAAATTTTGATATATGTGCTCCAAAAATATTATTCTCTAAGAAGGAACGAAAATAAAAAGTAAAACTCCTTTTATATTAACAAATGTCTCTGAACAAAAATATATATTTATTTCATATGGAGGAATTTTCTCTCTAATTTATATAATTCGAAAAAAATATTTTGACATTAAAGAAAAAAATTATATAGTGATCTTTCATAAAGAGAAAAAAACAAATCTATGAGTTTTCTAAAATATGTGATAAAATGTAAGTATGAATTCATCTTTAAAATGCTTGTGATGAGATGTTTTATTAATATGTTTTACTAAATAGGTTTTGTGGGTGTCTATGGTACACCATATTTAGTACAAGAAAACTAGGCTTTTGCGATGGAATTTGCGTAAAAATCAGTTTCACCTGGCACATGAATCTCATAATTTGTCGTTGATCTATTGGAACCATGGTCATATGTATGAAAAGTGTAGCCGCGAGTGAAATACATTGGAGTCGTTACGATTTTGGCAATATGATCATCAACATCTCATTCAACCATAAAGGCATATGTTTGTCTGAACACACATTCTTCACCTACAAAAATATATATATATATATATATATATATATATTATTGTGCAGTAATTTATTTTTTGAAAACTATTCATATTTAATATGTACTCTTACTTACATAGTATTTTAACCATCCTTCAAAATCACGTTCTTTTTATGTGTCATATTCTTTTTCTTGCAAATTAGGGAAGGCTTCCCGTATCTGCCTTTCAAATTCATTGCAGATAAAGTATATATTTAGTAACAAGATGTGTGTGTAAATAAATTAATAAATTAATAAATTGATATATGAATACCTTTCAAATGGCACTACATCTTCACAATTTCGCAATATGTAATTGTGAGCTACACCACAATACGTGCGATTTTCCCACTACTCTTCATTTAGTTTTCCACCAAGTCTCCCTACCTGCCGAAAAATTTCAGATATTGCTATGGCATATGATGGTGCAACCCCTCCATCGTCATATCGTCATTCTTGGGTTCTTTTGGTTTGAACGGAAGTAATATGATGTGAAATGAGAAGTTTCCTCAATTAGGCTTCTTGCAACAATCGATCCTTTCATTTTTGCTTGATTTTTTACCTTCCTTTTAAGATGGTCCATGAATCGCTCAAATGGGTACATCCATCTAAATTGAACGAGCCCACCAAGAGCTGCTTCTTGTGGTAGGTGGATTGGAAGATATTCTATCACGTCAAAAAATGCAGGAGGAAAGATCTTTTCCAAGTTACAGAGAAACATTGGAATGTTACATTTTAATTGAGCTATGCCATCCACTATAAGTGTTCGTGTACAAAGATCCCTAAAAAATCCTCCGATCCCTACATATTTGACAGAACACTTTTATAAGTAAACCACTTTTATAATTACTATAATTAGACAAATCAAAACTATAAAATCAATTTCCGGCTCTTGATTCATGGACAGTAGTTGGTACGAGCTTAAGTAATGCAAAAGGAAGTAGTCACTGCATGAATACATGACAATCGTGACTCTTCATACCCGATATTTTTTCCCTTGCTCTATACACCTTGAGAATTTGGATGTGTAACCATCCAGAAACTTTACATTCGAAGAAATCTAACTAAACAATGTTTGTTTAGTTTCTCCTGACAAACGGAATATCAGAATCGGTTGTTTGCCATCCATGGTGATATGTAATCCGGGTCTTGCACATATAATGGCCAAGTCCAACCTTGATTGGAGATTATCTTTACTATTGCCCTGCACATTTGAAATCGTGTTCTTAATGTTGTCAAAAACGTTTTTAACAATGTGCATCGGATCCAGATTGTGTCGTAGTAAGTGATCTTTCCAATATGGGGGTTCCCAAAAGATACTCTTTTTCTATCAATTGTGAGAATCACCATATCCGTCAGACATGTTTTCTAGAATGTGCTAATTGCCCACACATTCACATGTTTCCAGAGCACTATAATGATCAATTTGCTCCAACATTTCACTGCCTGACATGTGTGTAGGGAGAGGAACACGCACAACCTTGTTTTTCTTGAATAATTTTTTGTTCTTTCTGCATGGATTATGCATGGAGAGAAACCGACGATGACAATCGAACCAACATGATTTCTTGCCATACTTTAATTGAAATGCATCTGACCAACCCATACAATATGGACAAGATAACCTTCCATGTGTTGTCCATCCTGATAACATTTCATACGCTGGGAAGTCACTTATTTTCCACAATAAAACTACGTGCATGTTGAAATTCTGCTTATGTGAATAATCGAATGTGTAAATGCCCCTATACCATAACTGCTTCAGCTCGTGTATCAGAGGTTGGAGAAACATATCGAGGGAATGCTTAGGATGACTAGGACTTGGCACTAGAATAGTCATAAACAAAAATTCGCTTCGCATGCACATATCCGGTGGATGTTTATATGGCGTCAATATGACAGACCATAGAGAATATTGTCAACTAGATAAATCAAATGGGCTAAATCCATCAATGCATAAACCTAGATAAACATTCCTAGACTCTTTAGCGAAGTCAGAATATACCGATTAAAAATGTTTCCATGCCTTTGCATCTGACGGATGTGTAACCTCCCCATTATTTACTTTATGTTCGGCATGCCATCTCATTTCAGATGATGTCCTCTCCGATTGATATAATCATTTAAATCTATCAGTAATTGGAAGGTACCACATACGTTTGTATGGGACACACGTCCTTCCCTTTGTTGCACGGTATCTTGGTTTCCCACAGTAATCTACATTCTTGCAACTTATCATCCTCTTTCCAGAAAATCATGCAATTTTCACTGCAAGCATCAATCAGTTTTGATGGTAATCGTAAACCCGCAACCACCTTCTGCATTTCATAATAACTCTCAGCAGAATTATTATCTTCTGGCAAATATTCTTTAAGCACATCAGCATATTGATTCATACTTCTCTTACTTATGTTTCCTTCACTTTTAATAGACATCAACCTAGATGCTAATGAAAGTTTAGATAGACCATCTCTACATCTCTCATAGATGGGTTGATTTGCAGCATCTAACATATCAAAAAATTGTTTTGCTTCCACATTAGGTTCTTCAATAATATTTTCAATGACGCCAAAAATATTACCATGATATGCATCTGTAACCATATCTTGATACATATTTCCTTGTAGATAAGCATAGTGTTTAAACATACTACCGCCATAGTTGTAATTAGCATAATCATGAATAGATTGATCATTAACATCAGCACCTGTATTACTACTTCCAGCACCCAAACTATACTCATCCCCATGAGAAAACCAGACATAATGTTATGGAGTAAATCTTCTATTATAAACGTGTATTTTCACCATATCGATATTCAAATATATCTTGTTCCCACACTTTACACATGGACAAAATGTGGGTTATTTGCCGCCTGATTTATAAATGTCCGCAACCCATCTCGGAACTCCTTCGTCACTTCTCCGGTCTCCATATCCCTTTGATTATACATCCATCGTCTTAAAGCGAACACTTCATGTTTCGAGTCATTTATTTTATCAAGATATATAGTTTAATGGACTTTTTTGGCAAACGAAGTTTTCTCTCACTAGTTTCTCTCTCTTATTACTTTTGATTTGGGGTCAAAATACATTCTCATGGTGGGGTATTTATAGGAAAAAACAAAAATCTTGCTATGAAATTGCGATGTCGCAAAGGTCAATCAAAAAAGCAACACAAAGATGTCGCAAAAATGCAATAGAAAGTTTGTCTCGCAAGAACGTGCAGGTTTGCGATGCCTTTGCGACATATTTTGAGGTCTCGCAAGAGCGTCGCAAAAGAATCGCAATATCCCCGCAAACTTGCGATGCTTTTTCGGTGTCGCATTTCTTCTACGCTCTTACAATGTAAAATTTGGCATCACAAGAGCGTAGCAAAACCAAAGCAATTTTGCGACAGAAATTTGGCATCGCAAATGGCATGTTTTCTTGTAGTGATGAAAAGAAAAAGTAAAACTCCTTTCATATTAACAAATGTCTCTGAACAAAAATATATATTTATTTCATATTGAGTAATTTTCTCTCTAATTTTTATAATTAAAAACAATATTTTGACATTAAAAAAAAAATTTATATAGTGATCTTTCAGAAAGAGAAAAAAAAATTTATAAAGATTTCTAAAATATGTGATAAAAAATTTAAGCATGAATTCATCTTTAAAATGCTTGTGATGAGATGATCTAATTAATTTTATTAATTAGGTTTAGTGGGTGTCTATGGTACACCATATTTAGTAAAAATTAGATTGCGGCTTTTGCTGCTCTAAATGATCATTGGGTTATTTACAATAATTAGTTAGTACTTGATAAATGTCATCTTCAAATTTCGCATAGTAGAGGAATCACACGTATAAATTTTTTAAATTCTTACACTTGTCCCTACCACTTAAACACAAGCTCCTTATCATAATCAATATACGTTATAACAAAAAATAAATAAATCTTATGATTTCGTCTAAGGATGATTCTACAAGAATTCAATGAACAAGGGATGAATCTACTTACATCTTATTTAAGACTGTTTTTCTTCATATAATTTTTCTAAGATTATGTAACCTAATTTTGTAAACTATGTACCAATATAAACTCTTAAGAAGATGTTTGTATAAACGACTAATGCATTCAATAATCACACTGGAATTTATCATTTTCTTTTTCTGAAATGTGAAATTTATTAATCAACAAAAGTATTATTTATAAGATGATGGCAGACAATAAGTCTGTTTTATCTAAGTCCTTCTAGTTTCTAAGGGAATGAGTTGTTTAGAGAGCTAATCTTGTTCATAAGGGTTAATGAAGCAAGCTTGAAGATCGACTAGAGTATTCGACCAATCTGTTGTGAGAGAGTACCCGGGTAATATCATTCGGGTCGTAGCAGACTCTGTAAGAATAGGGACAAGCAAAGAAAAAGTGGTCGATTATTTTAACTTTCTTTCACAAAATCATCATTGCTCTCCTTGATGGTCTTCCTCCGACTTCAACCGCGCATCCTTTAGACTTTGAATTTCGTTCATTTCTTTAGATGAAACCAACATATCATCAATATAGATTAACAAATATAATTGACTCAACACATCTGAACCTTCAAGATAAACACATGGATCAAATTCACTTATGTGAAAATCTTGATTTTCATGAATTCATCAAACTTCTTGTTATAGTGTCTAAGGCTCTGTTTTAAATCATAAAGGGATTTAACCCACTGATACACATATTCTTCTTTACAATTTAGTGACATATCTTTCAAGTTGCCGCATGTATATATCCGCTTCCGCAACTCCATTTAAGAATGTGGTTCTTACGTCTAGTTGTTCCAGCTCAAGATCTAGGTTAATCACTGTTGATAGAAGAAGTCTCAAAACTTGTTTCACAATTGGGTGAAATATTTCAATATAATTAGTACTTTCTATCTCTGAAAATCCTTGGGTTACTAATCTTGCTTTGAATCTAGGTTTCTCCACTCCCAGATTCCCAGGTTTCCTTGTGAAAATCCGTCAACAACCAATGACCTTTTTATTCTTAGGAGCCTTAAATAGATTCTAAGTGCCATTTTTCTGTGAGAATACATTTCATCATTTGTAGCTGCTACCAGAACTTCCAATTCTTACGATTTCTAGCTTCTTTGTAAGAATATGGTTCATCTAGGTTAACTACTTCTGCCCCAGTAAATGCATAAGCAATGAAGGTATTGTCTGAAAACCAAGACGATGGCTTAAGTTCCCTTCTAGTTTTGTATCTGGCTAGAATAAGTTCTCTTCAACCTCCATGTCGTCTTCACTTTCTATCTAAAATTCCTCAAATCCTGATTCAACATATTCAACTCCTTGATTTAATTTTTTTGACTATGATACTGCTCCACCTTCAAAAGAACTTTCTGCTTGTGTACGAGTTTTACAGTGAATCCAAGATTTTGGCTTAAGATTACTACATGTAGGACCTTGAATTTATACTGGGTTGAACATTGCTCTTTTTCCCTTTAACTTCTTTTTTACCTTGGGCTATGAGATGTCTTTGAACATTGCTCTTTGCATTTTAATTCATCTAGTGTCATACTTTATAACTTTTCACTTTTTTCCAAGTAAACAACGAAAACTCCCTTTAAGACTCTAGGTTCTGTTTTTCCTTGAATAACATGAACATAGACTGAACATTCAAAATTTCTCATATGAGAAAAATCTGGCTTAATACCTGGCTAAACTTCCTTTGCCAATTGATATCTATAAATGAATTTAGTGATCTATTAATCTGATACACTGCAGTAGACGTTGCTTTAGCCTAAGAACTTTGATCTAATATGGATTCTTAAAGTATACATCAAACTTTATCCATAATCTTTATGTTCATCCTCTCACAAACTCCATTTTTCTCAGGGGTATACACACATTTTCTATGTCGTTTAATCCATGTTTCCCTACACAGATCATCAATCTGATTATTGCAGAAAACCCATCATATGTTTTCAAGCACTTAATCTTCTTGTATGTTTGTGTCTCTACTTCAGCTTTCCACTTTTTGAACTTAGAAAACACTTCCATTTGAGATCTCAGAAAGTACATCCACAGTTTCCTTGAGTAGTCATCAATAAATGTGACAAAATATTGACATTCCACTAGACTTATAGGTTATGAAGGAGAACCACAAAGTCTGAATATACATAGTCAAAAATTCCAGTTGAACAATGTTTTCTTTTTAGAAAACTTTTCTTCTTCGATTTTCCCAAAACACACCCTTCACGGAATTTCAACTCTTTTACTTCCTTATCACTTAGATAACCACTCTTCACCACTTTTGCATATGTTTCACACTCATGTGCCCAAACCTAGAATGCCACATAGATGTAGTGTCAATTGTTGCCTTTGCTACAGAAACCTCATGATATATTACATTTTCCCTCAAGATAATATAACCCATATAAATAAATGCCATAAATTACTTTATGGTTTCCCTTATAAAACTGAGTTTAGAACCAAAAACCAGTTTTTTTTCTAAAACACCATAAGACATAAGATTCTTCTTACAGATGGCATATATCTAACCTCGGTTTGTGTAACCATCCGGATTCACAATCTGAATATTTTCCATGCCTTTAACATCATTGTGAGTATTGTTTACCATCACCTAGAGTTTAAAACTCTTTCATCTCTAGGATGATTAACACTCACTGTCAATGCTGATGGCTCATTTTTTACTTCCATAATGTTATTTGAGGTCATATGAATTCTTCTCATTTGCAAATATAACCAGAGGTTCCATATACACTATGTTTGTTGAGTTAGTTGAATTTTTTTTGTGAATCTTTGACATGATCTGCCTCTTTCTTTAACTAATAACCCTTCTGAATTTTTGTTTTAGGTCGTAGACCTTTCTCCTTAAGGTTTCTCTTCTTTGAGTATGGAGAGTTAACAACGTAAATAAGTATATCATTTTTATTTCCATACTTAAGTGAGTCCACCAACTGATCATATTATTTAGGTTGTGCATATAGAATCTGAAGTGCTTAATCCACATCTACAATGTTGATATTAATACTTGCTAGGTCATCTATCATCTTAAGAAAATCACCCATTTTTTCTTCAATGTTTTTTGTTTCAACCATCTTGAATCTAGTGAATTTATGCTTGAAATAAATGATGTTAGACATTGCTTTAGATCGATAATCTTTTTCCAATGCTCTTCAGGTTCTAAGTGTTGGCTTTTCCTTCTTCACTTTCCTTTGAACAACATTACTAAGACTCATGATGATCATATTCTTTGCATGTTTATCCTTTTGAAGATCCAGCACCTTAGGCTTGGACTTAACCTCTCCATCCTTGTCAGTTGACTCTACCTCAGCTGTTTCCTCCTCCAATGTAGACTCTAAGCCCAGAATCTCCAAGTGGCACATCATCTTGTGTTTCCACAAACCAAAATCACCATTGCTATCAAAGATTACAACATTAAATATTCCCTATGTAGGCTCCATGTTTATGAATTGATTCCTTGTGTTACTCTCTGTTTTAGGTACAAAATCAAAGACAAATAACAGGCGCACAACCTTGCTTAACCACAAAACAACTACTCGTGAACACCAGTCCAAGCAATCATTTTCCTGTTTGAGACTCCATTGGCCAGATAGAGAAGAACTTTTACCAACTGATTTTTAAAGACCAAAAAATCGAGATTGCTTTTTCCAACTGAAATAAAATACATGTGGCTCTTATACCACTTGTTGATTCATCAACAGAATTGTTGAACTTGTTCCAGTTGTATATTAAATAACATCGAGATTTAAAGAGTTTCCCCAATAATTACGGATAAGATTCGTATGAATTACTTGCTCTCCTTAACCTCAGAAAAATATCTCTCTTAAACATAATATCTGCGTAAACATAACCTAAGTATAAATATATATGTATTTTTGCTTAAGCTTTGACTCGAAACTTCTCCTTATTGGGCTTGTTGTGGTCCAACTTCTATTTTAGTTATAATTGATTCACGAAGACAAAAATGAAATTGTGGAGTAACGTCTTTTACATTGCAGATCTAACATAAGTAGTATCCATAATCAATATAATATTTAAATGATCTTCGTTACAAAACCTCTTCTGGTAATTACTATTTTCAACCAGTCATTCTCCAACAATTTTCGTAGAACCATTCTTTTTTTTTTGTAAACGGCCATTTTAAACGCTATCACCAATCACAGTCATAGTATTATGATGAGTTGGCTTTTCGATTCAAAAATCTTATATTGTGAAAATTTTATGTTTTTATTATATTTTCTTGGTTTGTTTTGTTTTAATTGTTTTTGTGGTACTCTGTTTTTCAGTTTAGGTTTGAAATTAGTGGTCCTTAACAAAAATAAAGTTCTCGTACCCATACATCAGCGTATCATCCCTATAAAAGACTAGATAATGTGAATAGAGGATCATATTCGAGAGATGTAAGTCTTGGAAGAGGGCAATATAGACATAACAACACTCCTAGCTGGCTGTATAACAGAAATGATTTGTCCAAGGTCCAATCTGAACCACAACAGCAAGTATGGCGTGAAGTAGAACGCTCTGAATGTCAATTACATGTTGAGTTGCAATCCCATGAACCTGCAGTTCACTCTTACAGTAGACGACCTCCTCTAGAGAGAGGAGCATCCAATCATGAGTCAGATAGACAAAGTCCTGCTGCAGCCTTGCAATCGGCGTTGGTTGAGGTCCGAGGAATAATGGAAAAAATATGTTGCATCAAAGGAACCAGTAGAGGGTGTGTTGTTGATTGATTGGAAACATGAACAAGATCATTCGACTTTGATTTGAGCATAAAAGATAAAATGCAACAGAAGATTAACGAGTTCGGATCACAAATGTGATCCTACATCTCGGTCTGGAGCTCCAGCAAATTCACTATGCTTTTTCTTGATACAAAGTACAAAGACTCAAGAACACTCTAGAACATGAACCAGCTCTTAGAGAAATTGAAACCCTTTACTTCACACTAAGACTCACACATGCTTAGCTATATATACACTAAGGCAATTACAAAGATGAGATTGGTTAAGCCAAAACCGATGCCCAATAGGAAGTGAACCCACAACCTAATAGACTAAAAGACCAAGTCTAAAGGTCCGTTACTAGGATGATTTTCAGCACCAAGATAAGGCCAAAGCCCAACAGGGTGCAGCGATGAAAGAGAGATACATTACTATGAAGGAATCAGGTGAACTTATGTCAAATGCTGCACGAATGGTTCAACGAGCCTTAAGGCGACAAGGATAGGAGGAACACAATGCACCTAATGTTAGTCCAGAAAAAACTGATCGAATTACTGCTTCATTAAGACTCGGACCGGTATTGGTTGATGATGAGAAGGCCACCTCCCCTATTAAAGAGTTGATTCGCAGGAAGCGGGGGTGTCCTGCAGGAAAGAGGAGAGACAACACTAGTCATAAATTGGTAACAGGAACAGCCGGTAAGAAAAGGAAAACTGCACTAGCTATAAATTCTCCGAGAAGGAAATTGAACCTAGAATTAGCTTCCCCTAAAACAGCTAACCCTTCTTCTAGCTCTTAGAGACAAGATGCTCAAAAGAAGGCTAAGGAAGCGACATCCATGCACAACCCTCAGATCTCTTTAGTTCCTGCAATAAAGAAGAAAAGTATGGATTTTCAAAATCTATCTACTCATGTTCCTTAACCATGTTGAGCTGGAACTGTCAAGGTTTGGGAATCTCTTGACAGTTCGTCGGCTTAAAAGAGTACATAGACGTGCTTCTTCGGATATAATATTCCTAATGGAAACAAAGAACCAAGATGATTTTGTACTCCAAACGGTCTTACCTCTAGGATATCCTAACCATCAACTTATCTCCCCTCATGGCTATAGTGGGGGTGGTTTCCTACTCCTCCGGAAATCTGAAGTGAAGTTGGAAATCCTTACAGCAGATCAGTAACCTTATTGAGACAATAATTATTCATGAAGATGTTACTTTCTACACATCTTTTGTCTATGGCCACTCCAACAAGAAAAGAAGAAAAGAATGTTGGGACCATATGAAGAAGACTGCAAAGCTGAGATGCCTTGTGGCTCCTCATGGGAGACTTTAATGACATCATAGGAAGTAATGAGAAAGTTGGTGGAGTTACCAGATCTGAATCTTCTTTTTCCGATTTCAGGTGCTTGTTCTATGAACGTGATCTTTTGGATGTAAAACATACAGGGACCCCTCTGACTTGGAAGGGAATTATACAAAATCAGGTGGTTTGGTGCCGTCTTGATCGGTTCATGGCTGATAGTGGATGGCTTGACAAGTTTCCCTCCAGGCTATGTGAGTATCTCTGGTTTGAGGCCTCTGATCATAAGCCTATTCTCACACTAATAAATCTTGAAAAGCGGTCAAAAACTGTAATTTCCATTTTGAAAGAAGGCTTATTGATAATGAGGAAGTTAAACTCCTAGTGGAAGACATTTGGAACAGGAGTACCAGAAGCTCAATACATCACAAGCTTAAGTGTATTAGAAATGCAATCATCCAATGGACAAAAGACAATCAAAGAAATAGTGAAATGGAAGCTATGTCTAGTGACAGTCTCAATATACAACTGATTCAAGAAATCAATCTGCGATTAGAAAAGGCTTACCTTGAAGAAGAGGTTTTTTGGCGTCAAATAAGCCGAGTTAATTGGCTCATTATGGGGGATCATAACACCAAGTATTTCCATGATTCTACAAGATCTCGATGCGCACATAATAGGTTTAATGTCATTGAATATAAGGATGGAAGGGCAGTCGTTAAAGAAGAGTAGATAACAGCAATGATAACTGTGTACTTTAATGAGATTTTTACATCTCACAGCTCCAACTTGGATGATGAGATCATCGCTGTTCTATTTCCTGATCTCACAGAAGCTGATAACCAACACCTTACTAGGGATGTCACCTTTGAGGAAGTGAAACATGCTCTCTTTGATATTCATTCTGACAAGGCACCAAGTCCGGATGGCTTTTCGGCAGGTTTCTTCCAAGATAATTGGTTGGTTATGGGGCCAACTATTACAAAGGAAATCCAAGAGTTCTTTGTGACCAATGAAACCTTTGTTAGATTGATCCCTAAATGCCTAGGACCTCGGAAAATTACAGAGTATCGTCAAATAGCCAGGTGTAGTACTCTTTACAGGATTATAGCCAAGCTACTAACAAAGCGGTTAAGACAGTTTCTACCAAAGCATATTTCAGATTATCAATATGATTTTGTCCTTAATTGATCTATATCCGATAATGTTCTTATTACTCATGAGGTACTACACTTCCTCAAGACTTCCCAAGCTAGGAAATTCCGCCATACTGCTATTAAAACGGACATGTCTAAAGCCTATGAAAGATTGGGGTGGGGATTTATAAAATTTGTTATGGAAAAATGGATTTTTGTGATAAGTGGGTTACCTGGATCCTTGGCTGCATCTCCACAGTATCATATTCATTCTTGATCAATGGGTCTATGAGAGGATTTGTGATCCCTAAGTGGGGCATTAGACAAGGACACCCACTTTCTCCATACATCTTTATCTTGTGCAGTCAGGTGCTCTCTGCATTGTGCCAGAAAGCACACGATGGAGGCACTTTCACAAGAATCAGATTGAATAGAATTAGTCCACCGGTTAATCATTTCCTCTTCGCAGATAATACAATGTTTTTTGCAAAGGAAACATTATAAACATTAGAACATCACCAAGATTCTAAACAAGTATGAATCAGGTTATGGACAACGCATTAATAAACAAAAATCAGCTATCACATTCTCCCGGAAAACACCTTAGTTCCTGAAAGATAAAGTTAAACAGCAAGTGTATATCCATAATGAGGGAAGTATTTACGGCTTCTTGAAAACTTGGCCGAAGAAAATGTGAAATTTTTGCAGGAATCATTGATAAGATTAAGCAAAAAGTACTAGTTGGTCTTCTAAGATTCTATCACAAGCCGGGAAACAGATTGTATTGAAGAGTGTCCTATCAACTATTCATACCTATGTGATGGCTTGTTTCCAGTTACCTAAATCTTTTTGCTAAAGAATTCAATCAGAAATTACTCGCTTTTGGTGGGACTCTACTATGGGAAATAGAAAGATAGCTTGGATATCTTGAAAGAACCTGACAAAACACAAAAGAGAGGAAGGTCTCTGTTTGAAATATATTTCAACGTTTAATGATGCCCTCCTTAGTAAACTATTTTGGCGAATTCTACAGAGACCTGATTCCCTTCTCAGCAGAATCTTAAAGGCTAAATACTGTAAGAACTCAGATTTTTTGAACTGTGCTGTTACTAAGCAAATCGCTCATGGATACACCTTGATTCCAACCAGGGTGTTTCAAGGCTAACGTGATTGATTTTGGTTCTGTTGTATGGAACCTGACACAGTGAGAACATACCATGGATTAGGCTTGTGAATGCCAGCTTCTGCTGCAGTATTTGATGATGTTGTCGTGCCAGAGTGAAGCTCGGAATCTGTAGGGATGTGAATCTCCGTGGCTACTGAAGATGATTGTGTGTCCAGTGTTGAAAACTCAGCATATACCATATCTGATTCTGTGTCCAGTGTTGGTCTCAGAGGAGTGTATGTGGACTGTAGTGGAGGTGGAGGTTCACTTTGTTGTGTAGGGACAAAAGGCAGCGTTGATTGCCAAGCTTTGAGAAGAGGACTCTCATACCTTGAAAAAAATTGTTGTACTGAGATTTAAAGGGAAGAATTAACTCATCGAAAATAATGTGGAAGAGATATATACTCGGCATGTGGGAGGATAGAGACATCGATAACCCTTGTGTTGAGGACTATATCCAAAAAAGGCACACTGTAGTGAGCGCGGTTCGAGTGTGTGAGCAAGCTAATCCAAAGACCCGAAGTGATGCATAGTTTGGTTTCTGGTGAACCAACACTTCCTGCGGACTGAGGTTGTTCAGAACTGAAGATGGGAGGAGATTAGAGCTGAAGGAGGCTGGAAATCCAAGTATTGCTAATGCAAGTATGACTGTGGTAGAGCAATTCTAATCCAAGTTCAGTGATGCGACGATGCTTCCTCTTCGATACTCCATTTGTTGGGAAGTATGCATACATAAAAGCAAGTGTTTAATACCATTGGCTCGTAGATGTTGTTTCATTTGGTTACGTGTAAATTCACCACCTCCATCACTTTGAAACACTTTAATTTTTTTGTTTAATTGGTTTTCCACAAGTCCTTGAAAAGCAACAAACACAGAGAAGAATTAAGACTTGGCTTTTAACGGAAAGAACCAAGTAAATCTTGAACAATCATCAATAAAAACTGCATAATATTTGAGTCCCTGAAGAGATACAGCTGGTGATGGCCCCCAAAAATCACAGTGAACTCGATATAAGGGTACCAAATCACGAGAATCAGAAGCGAAAAAGGTAACTTGGAAGTTTTCCTCATCTGGCAAGGCTCACACAGAGGGGAAGTGCTGCTCTTATTGATAGAAATCTCCTTGTTGTTCTTGAGGTGCTGAAGAATGGAAGAGTAGGCGTGCCCCAGACGGTAGTACCAAACATCCTCAGTTGCTGCACTTTGACGATTAGAGTATAAAGCAACAAGCTCTTGATCCTTCAGCACACAAAGGCCCTTACGACCAGGACCCGTCACCACCACTTTTTGATTTTTCAGATCAATTACACATACCTTATTAGCAACAAAAAACACTCCACAAGGAAGATCATCACACAGTTTGGACACAGAGCGTAGAGACTTCTCAATTTCTGGACAAACCAACACTTCATTCAAAGAGATTGTACCTGTTATAGATGAGATATAGGTGGATCCGACATGAGTAATTGGGAGAGTATTCCCATCAGCTACCATGACTGCTTCATTACCAGTGTACAGTGTGGACTTGTTGAGGTTGCTTGTGGATGTTGTGACATGAATGGAGGTCCCTGAATCTGGATGCCACTCATTACCACTCGGATCTGCAACAGGTAGAGCAAAAAACGCAGAAAAACCTTGAGGAGGATTACCTGTGGCAAACTTGTTGTAGCACTTCACAGCTGAGTGTCCATATCTGCCACATATTTGGGCAAGTGGATCTCTCCCCTGATGGATTTGTAGATGGTTGACACTGAGTGAAGCCTCTGCCTCTAGTTGAGTAGCCTCCTCTTCCACGGTTAGGTTCAGATCTGCCTCAGCCTCTCTGATTTTGAGAGTAGTCTGACTGGCTTGTATCAAAGTTGGAGTTGTAGTCAGATCTTTTGAGCGTGAAATGCTATATTAGGATTAACAGAGGCAGATTCTTCATAAGACTGAAGCTTTATGTCAAAGCCTTGGGACAGAGACAACATAGTTGAAAGTAGGTGGAGAAAACTTTGATAGAGAACTTTGTATCACTGTGGTAGTAGGATCGTATTCTCTGCCGAGTCCATTGAGGAAACCAAAGATCTTGATAACTCCTCTACTAGTTTGCCTATGGAGCATAGAGAGTCACACATTGTCTTAAATTCTCTACAGTAAGCAGGAAATGTCTTCCCTGTTTTGTTAATGAGTTGAAGGCTTCTACGCAAGGACAACACTCTGGCTATAGAGATTTTGTTAAAATTTTCTGCAAGAGACGTCCAAATCTCTCTGAAGGAGGCGATGTGAACATATCTGGAAACTTCTTCTGGCAGAGTTCCAAACAGCCACGAGCGTATTAGATGTTCTGTGCAGAACCAAGCCTCGTAAAGAGGATTGTCGAGAGAAGGAGGCGTGATACCTCCATTAACGAACCTAAAGAGCTTTTGAGTGGACAGAAGAGATTCAAACTGGGTTTTCCACCGTAAGTAGTTTGTATCATTTAGTTTTAGGGTAACTAAACTTACAACATGAATGTTGCTTGGAACATGGTATGGGTTTGGTGGAACGATTTGAGGAACTGGTGGTGGAACAGGGTATGGGTTTGGTGAATGTTTCTGCATGTGGTACGGGTGCAGTTACAACGTCATGATTATCGTGAGAAGAGAAGAAGAATTAGTCTTGATAGGCTTCAGTGTTGGGTTTTGTTGAGATGGTGCAGACTGGGCTTAAGCTTGAGTGGTGTGGCTTATAATGCAAAGACAATATCAAAGTTTTTGATTGGCCATATGAGTTCGTGTGCTCTATATATGAATTTGCACTGTATCTATTTTGAGCATTGCATGCCCTTCCAACATTAATTAAAGAATTAAACTATCTTCTTCTTTTTAGGGTTTTAACTAATTATCTACTCTTCATCTTCATTGAAAGCCATTTTGATTGACTTCAAGTAAGTTGCACAATTTTTTCCTAACAAATTTATTGTTTTCTTAATCTGAATTCAGTGTACAATTTGTTAAAAGTTACTCTTTCAACGTTTAATTCTCATGCTTCTCTTACTAGACTTCATGCTATTGTTTTGTCTCAAAAGTCAAAACAGCCTTATCTCAAAGCTCTGGAGAGTGAAGCTCTTTTGGAGACAAAGGTTCTCGAGCTTAAGTCCAAGAACTGTAATTGGTAATTAGTAAAGAAATTTATTAACTTTATATAATGATCTTAAATTTCGATTGTGGAAGGAAATAAAACTTTTTTCAGCAACATCAAACATTTATTTTGTTTAATATGGTTTTTGTTTTTCACGATTAGCTTGATCTCTTAAAGTACCATTACATTATTAAGTTATTAATCAATACCCCATAGAAAAGAGAGCTAGGCCTGGGCATTTGGGTATTCGGGTCGGGTATGGGTAATACCCGATTGGGTACAGGTCTTTCGGGTTTTCAATTTCGATATCCATATAAGAACCAAAAGTATATCAGTTCGATTCCGGTTCGGGTCTTACCGGTTCCGGATCGGTTTGGGTCCTCTATTTATATATCCAATGAAGAACCGTAATTGTATTGGTTCGGTTCCGATTCCAGTTCAGATCCGGTTCAGGTACACTAAGTGTGAAAAATGTGATGTATACTATTCGGATATTTTCGGGTACCTGAAACAAAAAGTACCCACAAGCATAAAGTATCCTAAACAAGAAGTACCCGAATATTAAAAACCAAAAAAATATATAAATGTATTACACAATCCAAATTATTTCAAAGACATGTTCTAAGGTACAAATAACTTCAAAGTACTACAAAGATAGAACTAACTTCAACGAACTAGAAAGAACTTTAAATCGAACCATATTTCAAATTCATTCCCCCTAAAACATATAATAAATATGAAGTCAATATGTTGATCATTTTGCAATAGAAACATAAGAGATCATTTGATAATAATCAAATATTCATACCTCATCATTTCATAAACCTCAGTCTTCATAAACCTCATTCTAGTGCTCCTAAGTCTTCGTACTCTACAATATAATAGAACAGAATGAAGTTAGTACTCGAGATAACATGAAGTTAACACGAAATTATAGAACATAACAAAACTTAGAGCTCATTTTGCATTTCCTACCCGTCATGAGCTCATCTTGCATCTCAACATCTGAAAGCATTTCTTGTATTGTCATAACGACTTTGTCACTGCCATTCACTTCACATGCCAACCATTGTTGAACACACATCAACACTTCAATCGAATGATCTGTTAAACAACTCTTTTATGGATCTAAAACCCTTCCACTAGTGCTAAATGCTGATTCATATACTACTTACGAGATTTGCATTGCAAGTACATCATTTGCAATATCAGAAAGAATTGGAAACTTCATCGAATTCTGTTTCCACCAAGACAACACATCATAATTTGCCCTAGCTATAAGATTAGGATTCTCTACCTTTTTAGATATATTTCTAAGTTTGTACTCTCATCTTGCAATCATATCTCAGTCACAAGTTCTATATAGAGAGAATTCATTCTCTCATACCCGAGATCATTATCCACTGGTATTGGTTCCATTTTCTCCGAGGCAGAATTCTCTTGTGAGTAAGACGAATTACCATTTGACTGAGCTGAATTTGTAACCAAGGCTGGTGTGATATGTCTACTGTTTTACTCCTCAAACAATCTCACCGAGATATCCATAGCTGCACTTTTTAACTGAGCAAATTCTCGGTTGTCTTTACCATACAACTTCTCAAAGCATAGCTGTGCAAACTTCATCTTCTTAGACGGATCAAAGACACTAGCAACTATGATCATCTTGTTAATTTCTGTTGGACTCTAGTACTTGTCTAGTTTTTCAGACATAACAATTTTTTTTCTCTTCAAAGCAAGGTTATTACCCTTACTACAAGACTAACGATTTAAAGCAATTGTTATAATATCATTGTAACACAGATACGAACAGACTGAAGTTGAAGCTGACAAGACCATTGTGCTTTTTTAAAACAATACTAACACTTTCAGAAAAGCTTCTACTGATTCTCAATCAGTAGAAAGTGGAGGCCTAACTATTTTCCTTCTAACAACTGTTTCTAAAAAAAAGACCTATAAGGCACATCTTCCTCCTCCATCTTATCGAAAGCAACTCTAAACTTCAATGTTTGGTTAAGCATCAAGTAGGTTGAATTTCATCTAGTTCCTACATCTAATGGAAGACTTCCTTTATGAATTTTCCCACTATCAACCCGCAGCTCAAACAATTTATGTCTATTTCCAGAAGATCTTACAAAGTTTATAGCAATTCTAATTCTAGAAACACTATTATCTATCTCTGACAATCCATCTTTGACAGCCAAGTTGAGGGTATGTGTGGCACACCTCACATGCAAGTAATCACCATCCAACACTAAACCTTCATGTCCTAATAGTCTAAATTCTTCTTTAAATTTTCCCATTGCACTAGTATTAGCAGTTGCATTATCAACTGTTATGCTAAACACTCTCTGTATACCCCACTCAACCAAACAATCAACCAAACATTTAGCAATTGTAACCCCTCTATGATCAAGTACGTTTTTAAAACCCTCTAATTAGCGTTTGCAGTTTCCAGTTCTGATTTATATAATGTGCTGTTATGACCATATAAGTAGCTATAGTACAAGAAGCTACCCAAATATCAGTTGTCAGTGATAATCTCTTCCTATTAACACTTAGAAGCTTTCTAATTTCTGTTTTTTTTAATGCAACTCATATATGTCTCTGGTTGCAGATCTACATGAATGTGGTTTTGGTAACCTAACCCTACTGCATAAGGTTTTCCAAGGTTGACTCTCTACAAACGATAATGGCAGTTCAGCAGTTACTAGTAATTCATTTGTTGCATCTCTAATATCTTTATCAGAACCTTTCTTAAATGAAACTTAGCATCATCAGTAAAAACCATTTGTTTATGTTCGGTGAGCCAAACCTGATATTGCTTGCATGAGTTCAGATGTTTCTTCATATTTGATGTCCCGGATGAGGTTGGACAAGTCAACACCCTTGCACAGTGGTTGCATGTAGCTTTGTCGTAGTTGTCCTTCAATCTGGTGAAGTTATCCCATACAAAACTCCTCAGTTTTTTTCCCTTTGTTGTCATCACCAACTATAGCCTCAGTCTCTTTCTGTTTATTCCCTGAGTTAGGAGCATTAGCAGCATCTTCAGTTGTAGACGGTGGTGGATGATCTGACGATGCCATCTGCACAAGCAACAACAACAAAGAGCAGAATGTCAAAAACTCATATGACTTTAAAATTACCCGTCAAAAACACCAACTCATATAGTCTATCAAAATACAGTATACTAAACATCTAAGAGTATACCATACAACATACATTAATAACCAATGCACCTCAATAGTTTGAATAAAACAAGATTTAGTGTAGCAGAATCTACGAGTCTATGACTATAAAAAAATAATCTTGAAGAAATTTTCTTAAGCTTATATAAAACTCTAGAGTAATCCAAAAACATGAACTGAGAACATTGAAAGTACATCCCTTTCTTCTAAGAAAACCATCAAACTTTTATCATTCATCAACAAAATTATCAAAAATGGTTCTTTAACAGAGCGAGAAACTTCATCAACAACTAGAAAGGTCCACCTTTTTCCTCTTCTCTGTATCACTCAACTAAATCATTCAACCAAATCATTCACATCACAACTAAATCATTCAACTCACAATATCAATACACTATGACCATGTTACAATTTTGTCTATCTTTAATCATTTTCACACAAGTATACAGATTAATAGTAATACAAAGGAAACAAAACGTAATAATTCAAACACAAAACCTACAGAGAGAACTAAACACAACGCTATTGTTGAAATCGTACCAATTCCTTAGACAAAACCATATGAAGTGTTACATCCTACATCTCAAATCTAAAAGCCCTTGAAAAATTCAAAAAATCGAAACCCTAAATTTAGATCGGAATAGTTAAAATCAAAATTACATATGATTTTGGGCATTTCGTACCAATTCCTTAGACAAAACTATATGACTTGTTAAATCCTACATCTCAAATCTAAAAGCCCTAAAAAGTTCCAAAATCGAAAACTCTAATTTTAAATCGGATTATTTAAAATTAAAATTACATATGATTGTGGGGATTTCGTACCAATTTCTTTGATAAAACTACATAAACAACTGAATCCTACATCAAAAATCAAAAAGCCCTAAAAATTTATCAAAATCAAAAACCCTAGAATATTTGATTGTGATTTTGTCTAACTAAATAAAGAAGAATATAAAGGTAAATGAAGACTACAACGCAAGAATTAGACGACAATTTCGACCCGAAAAAGAAACAGATGGAAATCGTAGAAAATTACGTGGGATCTTGCTCGTGAAAACGCCGATGGAGGAGACAATAACGGCAGAGGAGAGCCACGATACTGTGGTGAACGCCAAGTTTCCAGTTTGTATTTGCAGAGATTAATCAAGAGAAAAGAATGAGAAGAGAAGAGAAGAGAAGAGAAAAATCGCATGCGCAAGATAAGTTTGGGTACCCTAACGGGTATCACGTATTATCTGACCCGAACCGATACTCGTGGGTACACAACATAAAGACCCGATAGTTACTTTTACGATTACTCGAAAAACACCCGGACCCGAAGTTTCGGTTCAGATTCCATTTGGATATTCGGGTCTGGGTAATTTGCCCAGAAATAAAGAGAGTATATCTTTTAAATTTTTTGTTGTCAATTAGTATAGTAGTTTTTAAATTCCGGTGTTATTATATATTGTTTAATCAATGTGCTCCAATAATTAAAGAGTGACCACTATGGTAAGAATCACTAATTAATGGTGCGACTTTAACCTTAATTATAAATTCAAACGAATCACAAGTTCAGTACTAATATATATTTATATAAAATAAATCAATATCGATAAAGGAAATGCTCTCGGTTTCTTCATCGTTGAACCAGGATTAAAACTATATATACTGACGTTTTTATACCAATAAATATGATAAGTATCTATAAAGATCACAAAAGCAAACATATACATATATTAAAATTACATGCTACGAAAAAATATACGAAAAATATTCTAGTTTACAGTACATTGTTTATTTATTTCAATAATTTCATGGAAAAATACTGAAGAAAATCCGAAAGTTCCTTCATTTCATCTCTATATTTCCATTAAGAACAAGCAAAGCTTTGGTTTTTATTTATTTTTCCAACAAACAAAGCTTTGGAGTGACTGAATGCCTCAAAACACTTATATTCAATCTATATAGAATATATCGAAATGGCTCACTGAGTCAGTATGGAGGGTCGCGTGTGGACCCATGTATATGGTTCGCGCCCTAACTGACCAGCCCCATTTGGAATTAGATGCGGCTGCATATTATAGCCAGGCGCGGCCATAGTCGATGGATCAGGCAGGCTACCATCGATTCCGGGTGGTGAGTCACCACCACCACCGTCTTCGTCGTCTTCCATAGGCAATCTCTCATAAGTAGAGTTAGAGAAAAGTGGCAGCAATTACCATGACTGACCCTATGGCTAAGAGAGGACCCACAACGCTACCTCCAACGACCTGACCCTGGACCCCTGCTAAGTAAACCGTTAAACCGGGTGGGGAAGGTCCAGGGAGGAAAGCACCGGTTAAAGATAAGATCTCAAAGCTGCCTTGAAGAGAGACTACACCTCCTGATGCGGCGGCTTGACGGAGAGTGACGTTAGCGACTGACCCCGTGCCGCTTAAACGCAAACGCCACGTTGTCTGCGTCTTGAGAAGTGAGCGATTGTATCAGCGACGTCGCTTCCGTCGGAGGATCTCCATAACATGACTCCGGAGAGCGTTGGGGCTTGTCTCTAGTCACGAAGATTGGAGCTTTGGGTTTGTTTTTGGATCCTGGTGGTCTTCCTCTAGGTCTACGGTTGACCACTTCGACGGCTCCTTCTCTAGGGTCGTCTTCTTCGTCTTGGTCGTTGTGTTGACTCTGATTCACAGCTATTCCAAGATCTCCTTTGGTCAGAAGACTTTGGTGGTGGCCAGAGGAGGCTGAGTGGTCCACCATGCCACCTAAACCACTCTGGTTCGTCCACCATGGATTTGCCATAAGAAAGATCGATCCACGATTTTTTTTCTTGACAGGTCTCTAGGGTATTCCAACTTCACAAGGTCAATAGCGTATGTAGCTCTTTCTTCGAATATTTCTTCTCATTTTAATTTTGTTATTTCTTCTAACTTAGATGGATTTAGGAGTCGTTGATGACAAATAAAGAAGATCTTAGGTAGGAGAATTAGATGTAATTGTGGAAATGGAACTAGAATCAAAAGCAAAGCAAAACTTTTGAGACTTTGAATTTCTTTCCAAGAATCAAATCAGTGAGAGAAAGTGGGCAATAATTAAATTTCAGAAGTTAGTTTATTTATATAGGGTTTATATAAAATCCAAGAACACAATACTATGTGTAATCTATATATATATATATATATATATATATATATATATATATTATGCTGGACCCATTTATGAGTCTATTTAAACTAACAGTGAACTGAATACAAATTTTGCCAAAGTCTTCAGCTCCATAGAAAAAGACCATAAACGTATTTAATGAACTAGTCATTTTATACCAGCGTTTTTTATCAGAAATTGAAGATATATACTACTCCTACTGAGTTGCCTAACTCAACTATATAATAGCAAATTGATCGGTCCATATTTATAATTCAGATGACCGAAATAGTATCAAGAAAACATATCATTTTTAACCGGAAAATCACATACCAGGTTTTTCTTGTCATTTAATTTGATTTCAAAACATATGGTTGGTTAAAACAAAAATAAAACACAAAACGTATTGTTGATTATTTATACTTGTAAATCCCAGGAGACAGCATAAACAATGTATTAACCCATATATTCATGTGGAACAAGGCCAAAATGTTGTTTCTGTTTTTTTCTTCTTAATATTTGGAAAGAGATAAAATGTTGATCATATAGAGATTTAGAGAATTTTAATTGGTAAACCAGAGGAGTGATTAGTAATTATCATAGGTATAGTTTAGCAACTTACAGATGCCATAAATGTTAATCATATAGTAAATCGAGAAATGAAATTAAAAAATGTGAGTTAGCATTCAAAATTAGGGTTAAGTGGTGTATAGTGCGCGTGAGCATTGGAGTGGTGGAGAACACGTCATTTTCCCTTGCCCCAACGTCTCCACTCTCAACTATTACTGTATTCATTAATATTCGCTGATATCTAATTACCTTTTAATCAAACTCAACTGCAATTTCATTTATGGTCTAAACAATTCACTTGAAAAAGCAGTTACTTGGATCTAAATGATGGTAAATGAATAGAACAAATTTTGGCTATGTAAATAAATTAAAATCAAATAATATCAAAAAAATATAGCTGAATTTTGTATATTATAATATATTAATTAAGTAAGAAAATAAAAATTAGTATGCCTCGTACAACTTAATTTTAAATATACTTTCAAAAATGTTGACTAATATACTCATAATTAAAAGTATTGTAATTTTCAACTCCACAATATTTTATTTTGATTAATATATATATGTAAATAATCTATAAAACCGAAGTAAACCAATCTAAAATAGAATGTATCCAAACGAATTCAAATTGACTAAATAGTCGAATAGAATCTAGAAATTAAAATTGGAATAAATTTTTAATAAAAACATTATTTAGGTTAATACAAATTGTAGTTGTAGAATTTTAGAATTTAAGATATTAATTTAAAATTTAATTTAGCATAATAAAATAAGATTTCTAATAGAATAAGTTTTAAATGTTTCTAACAATAACTATTTAAAATTTAAAAAAAAGAAAATGACTTTTACTTTAGTAGCATATAGTAAAATCATAAAAGATAAATACACTTATACATTCAAGGTTTGAGTTTTACCACATATTTTATGTAAGAATTTGTTTAATGAACAAGCTAGTTGCACCCTAATATTGATCAAAAAACTTTTAAAAACAACTAATTATATTTTACAAAAATTAAATCATCATAATATTTTGTCCAAAATAATCAGATATAAAAATCTTTGAAAAAGTAAAATAGAAATATAAATACAAACAATAAAAAAACATGTATATTCATAACAAAACTAATCTAAACTAATTAGTTATTTCACATTCACATGATTAGTTTAATAATATATTTAATTTATTATACGAATCCAACTGTATATTTTACTTAAAATATTTATTAAATAATAAAAGGA
Organism: Lepidium sativum; assembly: GCA_023374145.1. Classification (NCBI taxonomy): domain Eukaryota; kingdom Viridiplantae; phylum Streptophyta; class Magnoliopsida; order Brassicales; family Brassicaceae; genus Lepidium; species Lepidium sativum. The sequence goes on along the minus strand of JAKUCM010000239.1, from coordinate 52,589 downwards.
GATTTTTAAAATTATTTGTTTGTATAAATTGTCAATCGGTTAAGGCATGTTCTTTTGTCTATCAAGATGATCCATATAGATAAAAATGAAAATTGTTGTTTTTTAGATACAATTATTTGATTCATGCAGATGCAACATCTCGATGATTTTGACAAAATCATTCAAAATTTTAGAAAATTTTGGATGAGGTTTAAATGATGCATTCGAAAGGCAATCAATTTGTAAAAATAATTAAATAAAAATACCCCTAAAAATTAAAAGGCAAAATTGAAAAAAGTAGGGGCTCTTCTCTTTTCGGCTCGACGCTTTCTCTTCTCTTTTCAGCTTTCGGCTCGCGACTCTTCTCTTTTCTTCTCTTCTTTTCTCGGCTCCTCTCTTCGCTTCTCTCAACGCTTCTCTTCTCTTCTCGTTGCCTTCAGCCTCCTTCTCTTTTCACCTTGAATATTCTCTTTTCCCTTAGTCTCTCTTCTCTTATCGTCTCTCTTTACGCCTTCAATCTCTCTTCTCTTACCGTCTCTTTTTACGCCTTCATTTTTAGTTATTTACTTACATATTACGTCGATCTAATTTATACAAATATACCAAACAAACATAAATTCATCCAAACGGATCATCCAAACGTAATTTTCGGACGAGGAAAAGAAACATCATCTAAAACCATCATTCAGACGCATCATCCAAACTGATCATCTGGATGAAGTATTTGGATGGACAAAAAAACAAGCCCGTAAACGTTCTTTAAAAGAAATTGGTTTTCATGGTATTTTTATTTTTATTAACAAAACAATAATAATTAATTTTAACGTTTGATAATAGTAATTATATACATATAAGTGAAAAGGTAAAATGAGCATATTAAAAAAGTGAAAAGCTAAAAGAAAAAAAAAGAAAAAGAAAATGTATATGTACTTAAATTGATTTAGTTATAATATTTATGTATAAATGGCAAAGGAAAGAATTAAAAAATTAAAAAAAATCAAAAGGGAAATATGAATTGCACATAGTTCCATACCAATCAACTGATAAAAGAATTGCAATTCCTCATAATTCTACAAATTTAGCTGCGCTACCAGTTAAGACCAAAGATGTACTAACAATTTTTAGTGAAAATCAAATCTGTAAACTAAATCGCACACATAGTCAGATAGCAATCAGATGCGATCAATCCCCTTCCTCCACAAAATATGAGAACGAAACATTTTTTGAGTAAACTAATTCAATCTTGATAAGCATTTTAAAAATATTAACTTAAAATTTGCTATACGTTATTTAAAAAATTTGTAATTCGCACACCTTTTAAATCAATCAAATATGATAGTATAATATGTTAGATCTGAAACGCTAGTAACTTCACATTTTCAATTTGTCTATAACCATTATTTATGGATAATTAAGTGTTTTTGCTGGAATGATTAACTCTACCAATTATCGGAATAATTCTTTTTACTAGAGTTTGACCTTATGTTATGAATCTAATTTAAATCTAATCCTTCAAAAAAATTTGACTTGGTTAACTAGTGCCGTGTCTAAATATATGGTGGCTTAGAGCAACATTTTTTTAAAAAAATTAGTAACATAACAATTTTATATAATATATACAAATTCTATACTAATAGATAATAATTGCAAATAACATTTAGCTTAGTGGCAGACGGTAAATTCACTTAAGACAGTGCATTTTCATAACCCAGGGATCAAGTCCTTCTGCCTACATTATGTAGAAATTTGGCTATTTGGCCGGCCAGTTGTGGCCCAATATAATCTGCCGTTGACAAAAAAAAAAATACTAATAGATAATAATTTATTATATGAATATATAATATTAAACCTTTATATGAAAATATAATATCAAGTATAACAAAAATGTTAAATAGTATACATATTTTTATAATAAGAAAAATTTCAAATATTTGGCCCTTAAACTACAATATGTTTAGGGAATCACTAAAAATCAACTTGACTATCTACTTTTTTGCAAGATTATTTAGTAAAATGTATTTATAGTTATAATAAAATAAAGATAAAATTTTTGGTAGGAAAAATGTAAACTTAACTTTGTTAAAATAGTTGGGGCTTGGAACAAATGTCCTATTTAATGAAGGGTTGTCACGGTACTCTCATTAACCCAATTATTGTGATAAGAAAACCCACTATACATATCAACCATATGCATAAGCATAATACTAGTTTAAACTTTAATAGTGTTGCAAGGATGACCGTAATAATACATACCATTAGTACTATACATATTATACTCACATCACTATGAAATTTTTTAAAGAATTAGATTGATGCCGAGGAAAGGTGGCCAATTGTATAGTTACTTTACTAAATCTTCAAAACGCTGATATTTATTTATTATACTCACATCACTATGAAATTTTTTTAAAGCAATTAGATTGATGCCGAGGAAAGGTGGCCAATTGTATAGTTACTTTATAAATCTTCAAAACGCTGATATTTATTTATTTTTTGATATAAGTGGAAGAAGAAAAAAGATTTTAAAGTGTGGACTTTGACAATAAATTGAACATTTGTTAATCCAATTGTTGACAAAAGAAGAAAATTAGATTGATAAAGGTCCGACATAATTTAAATGGATATCATTCAGTAATCAGACTTCAAACCAAAAATATCGTTTGGTTATTTTAGCCTCTCTGTTATCTTTCTTATGGGAGAGAACGATATATCTTAGGTTACTAGAGAAATATAATTAAAGCTCGAATATTGATATTTTAATGAGTTTTTCTATTTGTTCAACTGCCATTAATAACGACATAAGTCGGATTAGGTCAGAGTAGCCCTGTCTAATTCGGGTATCAGATCGGTTTGGTTCAGATAATTCGGATCAGATCGAATTTTATCGGTTTTCGGATTTTTTGGTTAAAACCCAAACAAGTTATATTGATTAAAATTTTAAACTTTTTAAATTGACAAATAGATATCATAAAATTTAACCAGTAAAATTTAATTATATTAGTCAACAATAGAGTTACATACAACTAATAAACTAAAATGTTAGTTTCTCAAAAGAGATTTAAACTAATTACGTCATATATAATATTCTAATAAATAATAAACATATATAATTATATGTAACAACATATATAATCGGGTTATTCGGATTGTTTGGGTTATAGGGGTAAAACCCGAACCTGAATTTGTCGGGTTCTTTAAAACTATATCCAATTGGGTATTTAAAATTATCCAAAATATTACTATTTACATTATCTTGGTTCAGTTTTTTATAATCCGAATTAAACAGGACTAGATCAGCATATGAGTTTCCAGAAATTTCTATCCAACTATTATCTAAATTTTTGGGAGTGTTTGAGTTTATTTACTTAAATACTATTTAGGTTATGTAATGTTTTGTTTTGGCTAAACCTCACTTATGTTCTAATATGGTTGATATATTTGGAATCATTTAATTAATGGAAGTTTAGTGACAAAAAAAAACTGATATATCGTTCAAAAAATTAACAAAAAAAGAAATATATCGTTCAATATCCAGAACTACACGAATAATATTATATTCTTATTATAGAAAAGTGCGAACAAAGTACATGCAAGTTATTTGTTTCTCAGCAGTACTATGCAATATGCACACCTTAAAACTTGAATAAATTTTTCGTAATAAATAAAATTTCAATTACATAACTTAAAGTAAATTTGAAGATGATTTGACCGAAAACGAACCACTGAAAAAATGTACATGTCAACTTGAGATCATAAAACCAATAACAAAGTTGTCGATTTATGTGAACTTGTTACCAAAAGTGGAAAATATCGAACTCTTTTGCAGAATGTCTTTGTCAACTTGTTTATTATGTGGTTACGTGTTAAGATCCCTAAAAAACGTCAGGCTTCTTAAATCCAATGTGCAACGACGGTATTTACGCCTGAAATACTTCGAAAATATGGTATGAAGACAACCCAACTTATCTTTTTATTTTTGTTTGTTTTCACAAATGCTATACCGTATGATTTTTATGATCATAAATTAAGAAGAATTAGGACGGAATGACACTTATGAACTCGGATAGCATTGTTACATAGTTTTCATTAAAACTAAATTTTTCATTCAATTAATATATCGATAAATTAATAATTTCTATAAATTAATATAAATATCAAAGTATAATTTTAAAATTATTAATTTATAAAGGTTTACTGTACTTTTATTTTTTTTCCACATAATCCTAACAATTAAGTTATCAATCAGTAAAGCTTCTCTTTGCTAGACAAAATTCCTAACATGATCCAAGACATAGTTTGTATACGATCAAATAGTTGACAAATCATAAAGAAGGTTTTGCTACATTACATGAAATGACATGAGTTGATTTGCTTTTGGACAAACATGTCTCTATTTAACAATTTTCTTTCTGTTGGTTCACATGTCTTTTCACAATCTCTTTTCTTTGTACTGTTCCAATATGGGTCCCTTCACTTGTTCACTTTGTCTGAATCATTCATTCATCATGAGAAATCCAAATTGGGTTATTTGTTTCAGTTTCCAAATTGAGTAACACTCTACTTTCTTCATGTATGATCCAAATTCAACCTCTGATGTAGTTTAACAGCCTGCAAAATCCAAATGATTGGCATATCCAGGGTACAAGTAGAGTCATATTCAAACTCTCAACTCTTTTAGAGTCGAAGAACATAATTTAAACTAGAGGGATAATAACTCCGTCAGGATTCGAGTAAAGAAGTGTCATTTACCTAATAAGGTAATACAAGATCAAGAACAGGAGCACAAAATACGCTATGAGTTTGCAACTTCTTCTATTAGACTTCTTCTCAAAGACCTGTGTCAGTGTTAAAATCGATTTTTATTCAGATATAATTTGGACAGAGAAACATAACAAGGGGTAATACCAAAAACGTTAAACGATGATGAACATACTACAGTAAGGAATCTATTTTTAACATACCAACTTGAAACGGTTGATCGTTCCTGACATAATTCCTCTTGCTGAGTCCATCTTGTTTCCCTAGACATACAATAGTAAATCGTTTCAAAGAAAAGCATGCGACAGAGTTCTATAAACTGGTACATATTGCATTAAATTTCAGCCTACCACTTTTTCAAGCAAGCGGTTATGACTCTCAACTTCCTCATGTATGTCTCCAGTTACCTGGTAAGATATGATTACAAACTTCAATCTCAAGCGAACGTTATTGCAAACAAGATATGACAAGAGTCGAAAGAGAATAACATCAAAAATGATATAAAGAAGGCATTCTCTTTACAAGTAGGCTTTTTGAAAGCACTAGCCCTAATGCTCATCGATTCCAAAAGATCCTATAGTCTTAGCAATGTTTACGAATTTGTTCTTAATGCAAAAGGATGATTTCTCAAACAATTTCCAAGTAACACCACCAATAAATCCACAATCAAGAATTTATTAGAGCAACCCTAAGTCTCTTTTGACTCATAGTTCTAGACAATAGATGAAAGAAACATACTTTTTTGAGAAATGAAACTCTGTCCTGCAGATTTACCAAAGCTTCATCATTGTCGCGTTCACTGACATCATGAGAATACGAAGAGGAAGCCCTCAAACGACCTTCCTCAAGTCCATCAAGTCCATCGAAGAGAGAACTTCTTGAGCCACGATTCTCCCTGCAACGTTATAATCGTAGGTTCTTAGTCAGATCCTGTATCCTCAAGTTCTACCTAGAGACACCCGAATCAAAATCTGGAAAACTGTAATTTGAACTCTAGATTAGGTTAATGACCCAGAATCGAAAAAATCTAGTGTCACAAAAACTAAATCTCACAAAGAAGGAATCTGAAGATATTGAAGAGATCGGGATGAAATTAGATCGATATCACGTACAAGTTGTGAAACATTGCAGCAAAAAGGCATTTTAATATTAATGGAAGAATCGGATGCAGAGGAAGAGATCATAGATCAAACCTTCGATAGTTCATATCTCGCACTTTCGTATGATCCGTCTTCGCTCCCACTCTCCTACGAAGGACTCACCATTACAGAGAAATCAGATCATTGCGAACAAATTCTCAATTTCGATTGCATTCCAAAAACTCAGGCTTTTTGTGATTGTTTGCGAGAAACGCAGCGAAGCTCATACTGTTACAAGTCCCTCGACGAAGATAGAAAGGAAGAGCTTATTGGGCTTAGTCCAGCCCATATGACTTAACAAATCTTTATCTAGAAAACAATGTAGATTTTAATCCCTAAGAGAATCTCCAAGGGATGCTCGTTTCTTAGAATTAAAATTGACACTTGGCAAGAACACATTTCTAAACTTTTATTTAAGAACTTTTCTCTTTTAAGTTTATTAAAAATAATATTATTTTAATTATTTTATAATATTTTAAATTTAAGAACCTTTCATTGGTGGTGGTCTAATGTGAAGTGTCAATTCATCTATTCAAGCAGGACCTTGGTATAGATAAGTTCTTATGACGTCTACGAAAAAGCTTAATGATAAAATCTAGCCACCAGTGAAAATGGTTTAAAGCCAACGGAGAGGCTTTTCGCATTGAATAGAAATGCACTTAACTTATAACCAATAAACAACATCTACTACGTAAAAAATAAGGTTATGTTTGAGGTGATAGGTGACGGCGGCGGATAAACGTGATATTGCGATGACTAAGACGTTGGATAAAGGGGATCATCTAGGAGACCCTCCGGATTATCAGCTAACATGGGCGGAGAAGGTTAGCAAGTATTCAGTGAGAGGAATTCCTGATACTGATTACCTTTTAAATGATGGAGCGATTGCAGAGAAAGTGATTTTGGCGTTTCCGAACGGGAAGAATGGTGAACCAGTGGTTACCACTGGAAAGGAGATTTTAGATGTGATGCATGGGGTGTGGAAACGTTCTTGGTGGTCAAGGTTTTAGGGCGTAGCGTGATGATCTCATCCTTGAACAAGAAACTCAGGGAGCTTTGGAAACCTAAGGGAGGGATGTCGGTTATGGATCTCCCTTGACAATTTGTTTTGGATGATATTTGAGAAGGAAGAGAATCTCCTGGGAATGCTTTCTAGTGGCCCTTATCATGCTTTTGGTAGTTATTTTATGGTGCAACGATGGTCGCTGGATTTTTATATCTTGTGTCATGATATTACTACAACTCCAGTGTGGATTAGACTAACGAATATTTCATTCGCTAATGGCAATTACTCATGGGCTTGATAGTCATGTTCCATCGCTCAATTAGATATATGTTGAAGAAACATGATTCACATTATTTTGGCAATATTCAAGACTAGGGATGCTACAAATGAGTTTTTATCCATTGGTTACCTAAAACGCAGAAAAAAAATCAAAGCCCAAAACCTTATTTCAATTAAAAAATATAAGCGGGTTTAAATTGGGTATTACCCATAATAAATAAGTTTTTTAGAGTATTCCCATTGGGTAATGGATACCCAATGAGCTTTCAATTATAGGTTCTCTACTCTATTTTACTCTTTATATTTTTTGTAATTTCTCTCATTTTTTTTTACTTTTTAACTCTCTCCATTTTGTACTATTTTTTTTACTTTCTTTTTTTATTACCATCTTTTCTCTTTTTATTTCCTCCCTTCTTTTTACTCCCCTCTCCTTTTTTTTACTACCTCGCCTCTTTTTACTTTCCTCTCCTCTTTTTACACTCTCTCCTCTTTTTTGCTCTCTCCTTTTTAACTCTTTTTATTCTCTCTCATTTTTTTTTTTTTATTTCTCTCCCCTTTTTAACTCGTATTACTCTCTCATCTTTTTTATTTTCTCTTCTCTTTTTTTATTCTCTCTCTTCTCTATTTACTCTCTCTCCTCTTTTTTAATCTCTCTTCTCTTTTTAACTCTTTTTACTCTCTCTGCTTTTTTGTTCTCTCTCCTCTAATTACTCTCTCTCCTCTATTTACTCTCTCTCCTCTTTTTACTCTCTGTCCTCTTTTAACTCTTTTTAATATCTCTCATCTTCTTAACTCTTTTTACTCTCTCTCCTCTATTTACTCTCTCTCCTATTTTTACTATCTCTCCTCTTTTTACTCTTTCTCCTCTTTTTACTCTCTCTTCTCTTTTTAACTTTCTCCTATTTTTACTCTCTCTCCTCTTTTTATTTTCTGTCCTCTTTTTACTCTCTATCCTCTTGTTTATTCTATCTCCTTTGTTTTACCCTCTCATATATTGAATTATATGTACTATTGTAATTCTTTCTGTTTAATATGTGGGTACCCATATAAAACCCATATATTACAAGGTTTTTTTTGGGTAATCTTAATAAGACTTTAAGATTTATTGGATTGTTTTATTTTGGATTTTTTTTGATGAGTTTATTTTGGGTTTGAGTCGGACTAAGTTTTTTTACCCAAAGTAACATCCCTATTCAAGACGCATGCTGCTAGTGATAAAGCGGTCCGTATATGTCAGGCTCTAGAATTTGATGATTCTTGTCGAGTAGATATTGTAGGCCATAGTGGAGGAATCTGGTTACTATGGAAGGGAAGCATTGGGAATGTTTCCATAGTGGAAACTTCAGAACAATTTATTCACGCTAAAATTGATAATGGGTTCAATTTAGTGGTGGTTTATTTACGCTTTCAGCCAACAAGAGACGGGGCCTTTGGCCCAAACTTTAGACTGTAGTTGAAAGGGTTAGTGAACCAATCATTATTTGGTGGACACTTTAACATCATAGTTAGGACGTATGAAATGACGGGTGGGAACAACCTCTTGTCACCCTATTATCTGGATTTTGTTGATTAGATATATAGTTCATCCTGGTGGATATGGGCTTCAAAGGAAATCACTTTACTTGGAGTAGGGATAAGTCTGAATCCATTTTTGTAGCAAAGAGACTATTATAAACTTAATCAAAAAAGGAAGAAGAAGACTTGTAGCAAAGAGACGCGCTCGGGATTAGACACGCATCATGATTAGTGGAAGACTCTCCTCTTCTTTCCTCTTATAGACTTATTTGTTGCTTAGTGAATTGTCTTTATTTGGGAAAAACCCTAGCCTTATATAGCTTTTATATATGTGTGTATACCCTTAGTTAAAAAGTAAGTAAGAAAAAAAGATTTATTCTTCTGCTCTCGCCTAACTCTCTTCTCTCAATCTCTCCCAAACTCACTCTCTTGAAAATCAAAATGGTATCAGAGTAATAACCTCCTGAGATCTTATTGATTCCGCTAAACTCATCTCTCTTAAAATTCTCAATCATCAAATCTGAATCTTTTGTCTCAAATGGAAAACTCCAAGAATTTTGGTGTTCATGTCACACTTAAAGGTGTGAACTATGTTTTGTGGCCAAGAACAGTAAAATCTTTCTTGAGCGGCAAAGAACTTTGAAGCCATGTTGATGTAGGACGGTCCATTCTGCTAGGAAAGCCAAGGAAGGTGATGGAAGCTATAGCGATGGACGAGGAGAAATGAAATCAAGACAACCAAGGGGTCCTTGTTCTCTTGCAAAGCTTCATTGACCCTCCATCCATGAATCTTACTCATATTGTGAAAGTGGTAAACACCTTTGGGATACACTCAAAAAGGTGTATGAGAACCTCTCTAATCTCATCCGAGTGTACGAAGTCAAGAAGGAGCTAAGTGATCTCAAGCAAGATGACATGGAGTTTACCAAGTGGTTCGGGAAGTATTGATCCCTTTGGGCCGAGCTTGAAATGCTTAGGCCAACGATGGTGGATCCAAAAATTGTGAGTGAAATGATAGAGCAAGACAAGGTCTTTGGACTCATGATGAACATAAATCCAATATACAATGACCTAATACGTCACCTCTTAAGATCGAATAAGCTCCCTAGTTTGGAAGAAGTATGTGGATTTATCCAAAGGTAGCAAGGAAATATAGGTCTCTTTGGTGGAAAAGGAGAGCTCGTCATCACAAATAAGGTAGCTTACCCAAATGAGGAAAGGAAAGTATGGGTATATGACCATTGCAAGAAGAAGGGGCACTCCAAGGATCAATGTTGGATCCTCCGTCCTCACCTCAAGCAAAATCGTTGGGAGCAAAACAAAGGCAAAGCCAATGTAGCACACGGCGAAGAAGGAAGTCAAAGGTTCGAGGAAACATTCACTCAACAAGCAATGGTTATAGCAAAAGCAATGGCTGTGACACATGAGGAGTATGTGAAGAAATCCGACCTAGCCGAGCTAATAAAATCCATCAACGCACTAAAACAATCTAGTAACTCCTTATATGTCTCAAAATTGAATAAACCATTAATTGTGGATTCCGGGGCTAGTCACCATATGATTAGCAATATGAATCTTCTTGAGTTGAACCAGCTATATGTAGTGTTGAAATTGCTAATGGAATTAAGGTTCCTATTAAGGGTATATGCAACTTGAGATTATTTAATAAACACTCGAGTACTTTTTATATGTCGGAATTTACATCCAACTTGTTGAGTGTAAATAAAACCGTATGTGATTTAAATTGCAAAACCATTTTTGATCCTAACAAAGTGTATTTTCAGGATACTGAGAGCAATCCAAATTATCTTGTTTTTCTAGTAGTAATGTTATTGACAATGCTTTGTGGCACACTAGGCTTGGACATCCCCATAGCCGAGCTTTAAGTTTATTATTACCTAATGTTTCTCTTAAGAATGATGAATGTGAAGCTTGTATACTTGGTAAACATTGCAAGTCGGTGTTTCCCAAGTCTTCAACGGTTTATTGACATTGTTTTGAATTAATTCAGTCGGATGTTTGGTCTTCACCATGTGAGTCGAGGAAAAACCATAGATACTTTGTCACATTTATAGATGAAAAATCTAAATATACTTGGTTATCACTACTACCATCTAAAGATAGGGTGCTAGAAGCATTTATAAATTTTGAAAGCTATATGGCTAACCAATATAATGCAAAGATAAAAAATTCGAGGACATATAATGGAGGTGAATATACAAGCCATTTTTTCAAACAAGCTCTAGCAAAATGCAGAATTATTCACCAAACAAGTTGCCCATGCACCTCTCAAAAAATGGTGTGGCCGAAAAGAAAAATAGACACGGCCGTGATGTTCAATATAAATCTTCCCAAGAAGTTTTGGGAGATGCGGTTGTCACGACATGCTATTTGATCAACCGAACTCCAACAAAAGTGCTCAAAGATAGCACACCATTCGAGGTACTCAACCAAACCAAACCCAATATTAATCACTTACGCGTTTTTGGTTGTGTTGGTTTTGGTTTAATTCCCAGAGACTTGAGAAACAAACTTGAGGCTAAGAGCACCAAAGGAATCTTCATTGGATATTCAACAACCCAAAAAGGATACAAGTGATATGTACCCAAAACTTGGAAAATGCTTGTGTCAAGAGATGCCAAATTCATTGAGATTAAAGGGTACCATGATGTGAAAAATTGGGAAGAGGCATGGGGCCTATCAAAATGATCTTTGGATCGGGCCGCAACACTACAAAGGCTCCTGGAACAAATTTGGATGCAGGAACGCCCACCCAAGCTTGGGGTGCTCTCGATGATTCCGAGAATGCTCCCGATGAACCCGAAGGCGCTCCTAGTGACCCTACCGAACGACTCTCAGACTAACTCACCACCTTTCGGCTCCCTCCCAGCGATGTAGCCAACAAATTTGGAAGGATCCACCAACTGGATAAATTCCCAGGTCTACTACAACAACAATGTAGTTTCTAACCCCAACCAACTCACATGTCATCTAGCCATGGTACCACTTGAACATAAGGCCTTCATGAACACACTTGATCAACATTTTTTGCCCAAGACCTACGAAGAGGCTCATGAATACCAAGTTTAGTGTGATGCACTGAATGAGGAACATGCCGCCATGGAAAGGAATCAGACATGGGAAAAAGCTACTCTCCCTCAAGGCAAGCGACCCGTCTCATCTAGATGGCTCTTCATTATCAAGTTCAAGAGTGATGTTCATATTGAGAAGCATAAATCCCGCCTTGTAGCCCAAGGTTTCACAAAAACCTATGGTGAAAACTATCACGACACATTTGCTTCGGTGGCCAAACTACACACGGTACGTGTTGTCCTTTCATTAGCTACTAACCTTGATTGAGAATTATGGCAAATGGATGTAAAAAATTCATTCATTCAAGGCAAGCTTGATGATGAAGTCTATATGTACCATTTACCGGGTCTTGAACATATTGTTGCCCCCGAGAATGTTCTCCAGCTACACAAAGCCATTTATGATCTCAAGCAATCTCCACACGCGTGGTATCACAAGTTGAGCCATACACTATGCGATAGAGGATTTCAGAAATCCGAGGCTGATCACACCCTATTCACTCTCTGAGGTCCGAAAGGTATTGTAGTCATTTTTATCTATGTAGATGATATTATCATTACCGTTGACAACAAAAATGGGATCAAAGAACCAATAACAATGCATTAGAACAATCAAGCAGCTATATACATCGCATCAAACTCAGTGTTTCACGAGAGAACAAAACACATTGAAGTCGACTGTCATAAAGTTCAGGAAAAGATGGAACAAGGGGTCATCTTACCTTGCCATACAAGAAGCGCAGACCAACTTACAGACATCCTTATAAAGGTTGTAAGTCTAAAAGTATGTGAGTTTATATATTCAAAACTTGGGCTCATCAATCTGCCTAAAACGTAATAATGAAACATACTATTTTTCCTCTAAATGTTTTTCTCCCAATTGGGTTTTACACTAAAGGTTTTAACGAGGTGGGGAGTTAACATTGATCCTCATATCCTATGGATTCAAGGTTGAGGGGGAGTATTAACTTAACCAACAAGGAAGAAGAAGATTTGGGATAGAAGGTAACCGAAGAAGGTCTTTGGTCCGTACAAGCAAATAATCGATGCAATGGATAATTGCGAATGGACAAGAATGTCTAAGTCTTCATTAGTCATAAAGGAACTGTTAGAATGGACCACTGGACAAAAGAGATCCATCGGAGGTACGAAGACCCAAGGGATCACGTAAAGAGGGAAGACGCGCCTAAGGATTAGACACGCCTCAGGATCAGTGGAAGACTCTCCTCTTCTTTCCTCTTATAGACTTATTTGTTGTGTAGTGAATTTTCTTTATTTGAACATAGCCTTAGCCTTGTATAACTTATATATATGTGTGTATACCATTAGCTAAAAAGTAAGAAAGAAAGATTTATTTTTCTCTATTCCCGCCTAACTTTCTTCTATCATTCTCTCCCAAACTCACTCTCTTGAAAATCAACAACTATATCACATTATTTGTTGTGCACATGCTAGACTGGAGTGGCAAGCAAGATTCAATGATCACACACCTACCTGTGTTGTCATTTGACCATGCTCCACTATATTTTCAATTGATTCCAAAGTTGCGAGGGACCCTAGTAGGCGCCCTTTCCGTTTTGAAGCTCGTTGTCACAACATGCTATCTTAAGGAGCTGTTGTTAAACTCTTGGGATAGAGAGATTCTACACCTACTGCCTTAGAAAAATTACAGGAAATACTTAAGAAATGAAAATAAGAATGTGTTTGGGAATGTTCATCATCGAAAATGGAAGGTGCTGGAAAAGATCGAGAAGATTTAGAATAAAGTGGATACTCAACCAGCGGAGAATCTTATAGTTCGGGAACTATAGTGTCTGAAGGAGCTGAATGTTGTTCTAGAATAAGAGGAAATGATACGGTACCAGAAATCCAGAGAGAAGTGGGTGACATGTGGTGATAGGAATACAAATTTTTTTTCATACTTTGACGGTGATTAGAAGATAAAAAATAGAGTGAACAGGCCAAAAAGAGATCATAATACTTGGGCCACAGAGAAAGAGGAGCTTGAAGAACTAGCCACAAGTTATTGTAAGACTTTATATTGTATTGATGATTTACAAAACTCAGTCAGAGCCTTGCATAGGGTAGGTTTTGCACCTTTGACGAGATTCAAACTTACGAAGCATGGGGAAATACAAGGTTCCCTGGCCAGATTGGTGTCAACTGATATTCTACAACATTGCTGGGAAGACATAGGGTCTTCGGTCATTTGTTTTGTTCTCTCTTTCTTTGCTTATGAAGTCTTGCTCGATGGCGCCAATGATGCTTTAATGGTGTTAATAACCAAGGTAGAGAAGCCTGAACAGATAAAATAGTATAGGCCAATTAGTCTTTGTAGCGTCTTCTTTAAGACAATTACAAAGACCATGGTGATGCGCCTTAAGAAAGTGATGAAGAAGCTCACTAGCCCTGCTCAATCAAGCTTTATCACAGGATGTCTGAGTACATATAATGTTGTCGTGGTACTGAGGTGGTCCATTCTATGAGGCGTAAAAGGGACAAAAAGGATGGATATTACTGAAGTTGGATTTAGAGAAAGCCCATTTGTGTTTCTCGTGGTGGGCCCGACTATCGCCCAAATGCTTTGCAGATGATCTCATCTTTATGGCTGAGGCTTCGACTTAGGGTCATCCACAAGGTTCTAGAGAATTTTTGTGCAGCTAATCGGGAAAGTATAAGCTTGGAGAAGTCCAAGATCTTGTTTTCTGATAATGTCTCAAGGAAGCTTACTGGAAACGTCAGTATAGAAAGTGGATTTCAACAAACTTGTGACTTAAGGAAGTATTTGGAAATGCCAGTGTTACACAAAAAGATTAACGAAAATACATTTGGGGATGTTGTGAGTAGAGTTTCTTCAACATTATCATGTTGGAAAGTGCTTTTCGTAAACCTAGCTGGACGCTTAACACTCACTAAGTCAAGTCTAGCTTCAATCCCTATCCACTCCATTTCCACCATTGCTCTTCAGAAACACACTTTGCATCGACTGGACTACATCTCAAGATCGTTGTTGTGGGGACAGTACTGCAGAAAAAAGAACAAAACATCTTGTCTCTTAGGACATAATATGTTTGCCGAAAGCAGAGGGAGGGTTGGAAATTCGTTAATCTTCCTATGTGAATAAATCTATGCTCGCTAAACTTGAAGATTCTTCATGATGACAAGTCAATTTGGGCACATATTTTGCGCAACAAGTATCATCTTGGTAATGTCAAAATCACGACTGGACTATACCGAAAGGGAGCTGGTCTTCCACTTGGAACAAAATATGTATGAGACTCTGTGAGGTTGTATTCCCAGAATGAGATGGCCACTTGGCGACGGAAAGCACATCTTGTTTGGAATACATGGCTTGTGGTTTTACTGTTACTTACAGAGAGTAAGAACCTAGTCCTTTTGGATCATGTTGAGAGCAAAGTATGGGACTATTGACAGGAGAACTCGAGTTAGAATTGGTCTACAATTCTACCTTATGTTCTGGAACACAGTCTGCTGCAACTAATGGCGATGGCCGTTGACACCTTCACATGCTCGAAGGATACATGGAAGGGATCACCTAATAGACTATTTACAACAAGGTCAACTTACTCCTTTCTTATATCCCAGAAACATCCACATCAACACATATCGTTATTTTATGATAGCATTTGGAAAGTACAGGCTCCATAGAGGGTTAAAACTTTCCTATGGCTAGTGGGGCATCAAGTGGTGATGACCAATGCATAAAGATTTCAGATACATCTCGGTGATACTGCAATTTGTCAAGTGTGTAAAGGATGGTATGAGACATTAACTCATGTTCTGAGAGACTGTCTTGTGATTGAAGGTATTTGGCGAAGACTTTTGTAGCCCAATCATGCACATGATTTCTTCTCCCAGATAATATTTGAGTGGTTATATAACAACATGAATAATAATACTGAGTTTATGGAAGAACATGGTAAACATTGTTTGCTATAAGTTTACGGTGGTGCTGGAAATAGAGGTGCTCGCTGGTGCTTGGTAAGGATTTAAAGTGTAGAAACCAGGTTCAATTTGTTAAAGAAGATGGTTCCGGATCAGGGATTGAGGTGAAGTTGATACGATAGCTTCCAGCAAACACAAGTTGGTTCAAAATATATTCAGATGGGGCCTCTCGTGGAAACTCGGGAAGATTGGCAGCGGAGGAGTCATTCATGATTTACAGGGAAAATGGATAGTGGGATTCTCACTAAACATTGGTGTGTATTCGGCTCTGCTGGCTGAGTTATATGGCGTATACTACGAACTATACACAGCTTGGAAAAGGAGATTAGAGAGAGTCGAGTTAGAGATAGACTCAAAAATGGTGGTTGGATTTCTTACGGCAGGGATTTGTGACTCACATCTCTTGTCCTTCCTAGTATATTTATGCTGCAGCTTCCTATCTAGAGACTGGTTGGTTTGAATTACTTATGTGTATAAAGAAACTAATTGTCTAGCCGAAGGATTAACTAATTGTGATTTTTCATTACCGTTTAGGTTTCATCGCTTTGACTTTTACCCTCATTAAATCCAAACAATCTTGTTAGAGGATATTGGTGGGGTTACTATTTCTAGAAATGTTCATTGTTGATTTAGTTGATTATTGATAAGGGGACTTATCCCTGTTTCTTCACCAAAGAAAAAATAACATCTAATAAGTCATATCAGCCCAACCTCCATAAAACCACTCTCTACCTCACATATGCTCTATAAGGTTTTATCACTATCCGGTGTCGTGTCTAGTGTAAGAGAGGCCTAAGGTGAAATTTAGTAAAAGGAGCTCTTCTTAATATAAATATAATATAATTAAAAAATTTATATTGATAAACCAAAACAAAATCTTAAAAAACAAATGATTAAGACATAATTTTTCTTCCTTCTGTTTCAATAAAACCAAATTCTCAAAATCTAAATTTCTAACTAGGTTTCTTTCTATAGATATGATTGCTAAACCATTTAGTTTTTCTTGTGACATAGTTGATCGCAAATAAGACTTTATCAACATTAAGTTTGAAAAACTTATTTCAGCTGAAGCAACCAAAACTGGTATCGTCAACAAAATCTGATAAGCAATCCATGAGTTTGGATAACAATCTTCCATTCATTTCAAGTAGTTCAACACTTCAACGGGTTTATTTCATTCCTCTGGCAAAACATCTTTAAGAACTTTTTTTTCAAAATACAACTTATCTCCTATAACATCTGAATTATTTCCATGTTTTAAAAATACTTCAAGATTGGTACAAGATATCTTTAAGTTATCATCACTTGCTGACTTCAGTTTCTCTAAATCAAATAGGAAACCAAATGTTTGTTCGTACTTTTGAAATTGCTCAAACCTTGTCTTAAGAGAATAAAAAGCTTGATTCATGACTTGGTTGAAATAATTTATTCTAAAGCTCTCTTCTAGAGACAAATTCACAGTTTCATCAACTATCTCTGATTCTTTACCAATTTTTTTCTTTTCTTTTGATAACACGTTTTTCCTTTGTTGAAAATATGGCTTCAAGTTCCATAGACTCTGCAATTACTTTAGCATCTGATTTTGCACTCTCAAAACCATTATCTCTATAATTTTGGAAAAAAGAAACAAGTCCCTTTAACTGGAAAAATGCAACTTCAATGTTCATGTCATCTAACTGTAAACTCTTGCTTACAGTGTTGAATTGCAAAGAAAACTTTGTACCAAATCACCATAGAGAGTAAAAATTCATAATTTCCAATCCCATGTGTTTCACTTGTCGCAAGACACTCATCATCACTTTGGGCTTTTGGATCATCATTATTTTATGCTATATGAATCAAAGCATTTCTTATTTTTGGAGCTTGAAATCTTCTCGCCTTGACACATTAAACATGACTCTCCCACTGAGTTTGCAACAAATTTTTAACTGACAAACCTCCCACTACATCTTCCAATAGCTTCCATCGCTTAGTCGAAGATGCAAATAGACGATAAATTCGCTGAATTATCCCAAAAAATGAAATGGCTTTTTGAGAAGTGGTTGTCATATCACTAAGAGCAAGATTAAGACTATGACAACCACATGGTGTATAAAAGGCATGTGGATTGACGTCAATTAATCTCTTTTGTACTCCTTTATGGTTTCTCTTAATATTGGATCCATTATCATATCCTTGTCCTCTCACATCATCAATACTTAAATTCAGAGCAACCAATACCTAATTAACAATTTATGTTTTAGGTTTTTAGAAATTTTTTATTTTTTTTAAAAACAAACTAACAATTTTGTTTTTGGGTTTTTAAATGTACATACAAGATATTTTTACAATAAATTTTAAAAGAAAAATTTTCATTATTCACCATCAGGACTTGAACCCTGACATTACAATTAAATTAAAAGATCTTAACCATTTTGCTACCTTAGATTTTTGGTATTAGGGGGCCCTAAAAATATATAATTTTTGAGGCCTTAGGTAAATGTCTTTTTTTTTGTTAATAGGAACGCCACTGTCACTACCCCTTGTAAGAAAAAGCTTGCCATAAAGCTTAGATGATGTAGAAAAGAACATTCGAAGAAGAAGATCTTCGGGAGAGAAGAAGAGAGAAAAGATAACATACAAATTTCTTATTCATAACTTAATAAATTACAATCTTAATCATTTGCCTTTATAAAACCGGTTAAACATTAACCATGAAGAAAAATTGGATCGATAATAACCAAAGTCAATTATAAAATTATTCTAATAGATGGAAATAGTATAGCAATGTCCTGAATACGTACCCAAATGGAATCATCAAAAAGTAAGTCACACCACTGAATGAGTCCCTCAAAAACCTCAGTTTGTCTGTCGGTCAGAGGGTGTAACCTCATGCTGAATTTCAGTATTGTACCTCCTTGTTTAATGCATTATAACAAGAAATTACTAAGAAAAAGATGCGGCCACGGTCAATAATAATTGATGCAGAGAAACTGTGAACGTGAACTATCTTGCGTGCAAATGCAGCAGCCACATCAACAATAGTATAACAATGCTTTAATGCAAAGAAGTGAGCATACTTACTAAGCCTATCGACCACCACCAAAATGGAATTGACCCCGTGAGAAGCTGGAAGGCCTTAATAGTTGCAAATACTGGAAGTGCAAAAGTTAAAATTGAGGACGAGGATTAAGCGATAATACTGTTAGCAAGTATGCCGCCTCTATTTGATCCTCTAGGCCCTATGTATTAGTTTGGAGCAAAAGTTGATTCGCTGACAATTCATCATTGGAGGTTGTGCACTGGAAGCCAACCTAATGCAAAAATGCTGATAAAAGAAGAAGAGTACAACATAAGGACAAACAATTGAGAGTACAACAAGCCCATAGAAAAGAAACAACAAAAGCTAAGGAAAAAGATATTCTAGATCAAGAAGCAAGGGAAGATCAAAGTCAAAGCCAAAAGAGAAAGAAAATGTTAGAGCATGCTAGATCTGCAAAGATGAAAATCATTGGAAGTGTGACTAAAATTTAGAACAAGACTGAGAATGCTGAAAATGTTGTAGTAATTCTACTAGAATCATCACACTATACAATCAATCTTCTAGCAACAATAAATGATTAGGTTTTGGACTTAGGATGTACGTATCACATAACACCAAGAAAAGAACTATTGATAAATTTGGTGGAGTTTGAAAAAAATGATATTTATGGGATACGTCACATATTGCACAGTTCAAGACAGCGAGAAAATCATAATTATGAATGTAGGTGGGACAACAATAACATTGGATGATGTCAGATTTATTTGGGATATGAGCAGAAATTTGATCTTCTTGGAATATATTTGGTTTTTTAGTACTTATACAATCTGGTTTATGATTCTCCTAACCAGTTTACACTACAAGAAAGACAGCTGAAAAGTGACAAAATTCCAGAGAGACATGTAGACGGAGTATGTAGTCTCTAAACCCGTCTAGAATCTGTCCGAAACTTGTAACGGAGAGTAACAATTTTAGATAATACGAGACGCTTAGTAAATAGTAACCTTTACTGTTATCTCCCTTAGACCTTCTCTAACGATGGTCTTTAAATGGTTTTTAAAGGGTCTCTTATTATTAAATAACATTTAATTAAATGTAAAATGGGTTGGTGAATGTAGAATCGTTTCTTAACATAGAGATTTAAGAAACTCTAAGAACCCCTTACGTGTCAATCACTGATTTGCTGAAGGTGTTTGTCTAGAAAAAAAATTATAAGAGAAGGAGTCTGAGATAATGAAGGGAAGGGGTCTGAGAAATTGGAAAAGAAATTGGAAGCACCATTGGCGATCGTCTCGAGGGTTCCAAGCCAGATTCTAGATTTCTTCTTTGTCTCTCTGATTTCAGAAACTCATTAGGGGTAAAATGAAGAGGATTATCACATATAGTGTGTGTGAATTGCAAAGTTTTGACCTTGGAGGAGAAGAGAAGAGGGAAAACAACGGGAGGAAATGTTGCGGGTTATGCAGCTAGGACTTCTGGATAAAAATCTTCATTAGCTTCACCCTCAGAGAACCAACATGGCTACTCTTGGCTCAGTTTTACAAACAAGTAATTTCTAGACTTCATGTTTTCCTTCCTTCGGATTTATCGAATTTGTTGCTCTGGGTTTGTGTGTTGTTAACAATTCGACAATTAAACACGAAACCCTTGATTTAACTTTATGTAGCAATTATTTATCTGTATTAGAATCTATGGTTTGCAAAATTGGACTTTCTTTTGAGATTCGTGGTGATATTGTGGTTGTGTTTCTTTGTATCTTCACTTGTTTCATTTGGAGGAGAATGAGTACTAATATTTATTTAAATCACGTAGTAGTAGTCACACTGTTAAGTGGCCTCAAATCACTTTTTCATCAAGTTAGTGGTTATCTTCGTTGATTTAGTGTCCTTTACTCCTCTTGTTGTCAAATCATTGGCTGGTATATATTATGATTTTTCAGCTATTTGGGTTCGAGGAGATCGAAAGTCCTGATTTTGGAGACCTGAAGGTGATATGGTTAAACTTACTAGGAGATTTTGCAATGCACATCATCCAGAAAAACCCTACAACAAACCTTCCAGAAAGTCCTTCAGTGCGACTTCTGCGGTTCTCGATCCTAGCCATCTCCCCATGGGTCACCATATCTGTTTCTCTATCTCCAATTTCGACTCTTTCCTTCCTTCTCTCAAGGTATTTGCTACTTTGCAATGCTTTGTCTATGATCCTTGATTTATACAGAATCAGAAGAGTATATAGTAGGTATTGAATTCTTGACTGCTCACAAGCTCAATGCTTAGTTGCTTACTTTGTTATTGACCATCTATTGCTCTGCATTTGTTTCAATAATGATTATAGCAATTTCTCTGAGTATCTCATTGATCTACTTCTCTCGTGGTTGAATGCTTTTAGGAGAGAGGATTTACTTTAAACACTGCAAATTTTTGTTCTTTCTTGATATGTATGTTGTTTTCTTGGATGGATGTACAGAGAAGCAAGCTGCTGCTTGTAAGTTTATCACTTTTCTTGTTTAAACTAGCTTGGCATGTCATACAAGTGGCAAGTAATACTTGGGTTGTTATCTTTCTGTGTCTTATGTAATTAGAAGAACAACAAGGTAATCTCAAGCAAAACATTATAAAAGTCTAAGCTTTGTAACTGAAGATGAAATGTGGGAGAAGAATTGAGGGAATTGATGTGTGTTGTAAGAAGATACAAGTTCTTGTAAAAGTCTAAGCTTTGTACAAGTTCTTGTTCAAGTTAACTTGAAATCTGAAATTAACCATGAATCAACGCAACTGAATGTTCAAGTTAGTAGATTGTTTGTCCTTGACCTTACCGTGCTAATGTTACCCTTTTACATTACAATCCATGATGAATTACATGCTTCCACTGCAGGTTTTGGTCTCAACAAGTACCTTAGGACAATAGGAAACAAAGAAGACGCAGTGCATTATCTTACACGTATGTGTCTATGCAGGTTTTGGTCTCAACAAAGTACCTTGGGACTGTATTACCTCGGCTACATGACTGTCTATGTTTGGCTCTAATATAGATTTGAGATAATTGGATTTGAGTAATGATGTTTTATAATTAGATTTTTTTTAAGAACCTCTAGTAGAATACTACCATTGGACACAAAAAGAAACATGAGGATTCTTAACATTAGAATTGACATTATTATCATTAAAAATATGTTAAGAACCCCTAATGGGGTTCTTAGGGATGGAGATGCTCTTAGCACAGCCGACATCACCACTTCCAAAACTCTACTCTCCGGCGAGTTCTCATAATGCGGCCAAAAGACAAGGCGACAAATGACTAATATTCCATGAGAAATGTTTAATAATATTGAGAGAGGTGGAGAGATTGCAAAAACAATTTTTTTCTTTGCAAGAACAAGAGGAAACAAAAAGTGGAGCTTGTATTGTTTCTAAACTTTTACTAGCCCTCAATTCTTTTTAAACGACAATATTTTCAGGAGAAAAGCAATTTGATTGGAGTTAATGACATTACACAAACTTATAAAAGGAACAGCGACGTTTGGTAAAATTCAGATAGATGAATAAATAAACGATAATATTATTATAAATCAAAAGTAAAAATCACACACATACATATAATCGCTGCAATTTATTCCAAACATAAATATGAAAACAAAAACCAACTAATGTATGTTGTCAAGTTCATCGATCTCTTAGAAGATTAAAATTTTATGCAAACATCACAACAATTACATATGTAATGGTTGAGATGTACAACATCACCGCAACCATATGTAATCTCCTCCCAAATCACCTATTTTGGTTGAATGCGACTACCCAACCAAAAGTAGTATTTGATCTCGCAGACACAAATCCAAGTTTCTTCCAAGAGTTCGCGTGAATATCATACACCAAAGCTCATTAAGCTAGTTTCTAGCAAGTAGAGATGGTTGTTAATGATATACACGTTTTTAACATGCATTAGGAGTCTCGTTTAGTTAGTTTAATCATACATTTATATTACATTCTCATCATTTTTAGAGTCCAAATAGCCCAATCAATACGCATTAGCATATACATTGCATTCAAGGAGATTTCAGGTAGTAGAGTACACAACAGAGTATTCAGGCCAAGCAGTGGCTAAAGGAGTCACATAACCTGAAGAGTCACAGAAGCTGAAGAGTCAAAGAAGTTGAAGAGTCACAGAAACTGAAGAGTCAAAGAAGCTGAAGAGTCACAGAGGCTGAAGAGTCACATAAAGCTTTCGGTGAATTCGAGCTAAGGTCGAGTTCTTGAAAGTTGAACTCGAGCTGCTATCGAGTCACACGAAGCTGAGCTCGAGCATCAACTTACTCGAGCTGAGGTAGAGTCTTAAAATCGAGCCTAGAACAGCCAACACACATGTGTGATCGAGTCAACACAAACCCTGGGCGTAATCAAGCCTAATCTGACTCGAGATGCACTCGGACATAACATAGAGTGTTGTATATATGCATTACTGCAAATCGAGTGGGATTACACCTTGGATAACAAGCGTTCTTCTGATGAGCTTGTTAGTGTATGGGTCGAGGCTAACTTCGAGATCCATTGCGCACTTGGCATTTCCTTTCAGGCCGAATTCAACCTTGGGTTGCATTAATTTATATATACTTTATAATTTGACGATTTGGAGGGGGGGGGATCCTAGTTTTTACACTTTTTCTGGAGAAGCAAACTTAGAGCTTTGTAATCGAACAAAAACCTTTTGATTTCGAGTTTATGTTTTATGCAGTTTAGTTTTACGTTCAACGTTGATTTCATACCTTGTTTGAGCTCTATGTTAAAGCAATTAAATTTTAACTTCGTGCATTGTGTTAAATTAATGAGTTCTAAGTAGTCATCTAGGGCTCTTGAGGATGAGTTAGGGCAGCATGATGCTTAGGATTTCTAGGTCACTTGAGGTTAAAAATTATTTAGGTTTTTACTGTTTTGGTATTTTCATCACTACCTTCATTCTGATCAATTGAAGCTTGTTCTAAGACGTTCCAACACTGATGAGTGTTTGGTAAAGCGTCTGACTAAATTATTTCAAAGATTCACATGCTCAGCTCTAGGGATCAAATGTCTAAGGTGTGAATCGGCACTAAGCGAGTTGATCCTTCATTCCGACTAGATTATAAAACGCCTATGGCGATAAGGTTTTTTAGTAGTCTATTCGAGTTTGTTTGCCACAGAAGTGGATTCATTACTCGTGTTCTTGTTGCCTAGAGATTATCTCTATTGAGTGTTGTCCAGCGTGTAATTAGTTTAAGAGTCACGCTGTTCCATGATACTCAATCCTCATGAAACTGTTTTCTCACTGTGCGTTAAATTTACTTATTGCTCTTTTGTCTGCCGCTTTGTTTAAATTCTTGACTTTTATTACTTGCTTGTTTACTTTTATTATAACGATTCATATAGGTTGTTATACAAACTACACTTTACATAGCTTTGATTAGAATACTTAACTACATCCTGATTGATAATTACATTTCCAGTTTGATTGATACCTATTATACTATATCGAAATCTCATTATAATAGGATTTGACAATAGAGTAAAATCCTGTTATCAAATTAACGATGTTGCCAGTTGGGCTTCTAGTTATTTCAACCTTCAGTAAGTCAGTTTGATCATACTGCTCAGGTTGAGTTCATGCAGTGTATGCAGACACGTTCACACGGGAGTCAGAATCTTCTCAAGCCTCTTGACAACATTAACCTACTACACGTGAGTTAAGAGCGCAAAGAAACCAAGTCCACAGTACACTATCGGAATCACTGACAATGAATGCATACACAGAATCGAACACACACGACCCTCCTGTAAACCAGTGTCAATAGAGGAGGCCGCGAATAATAAGATTTGGAGATGCACCAAGCAGTCATACCAAGAGACGTGGGATTGTTCCTCAAACCATAATGAATAACAATTTCAAGATCAAGAGCAGTCTCATCTATATGATCCAAAACAGGCAGTTTCATGGCCTACCTTCTGAAGATCTGCTTGATCACTTGGACGAATTCGAGCGGCTCTGTGGACTGTAAAAGCTCAATGGAGTCAGTGAAGATGCATTCAAACTGAAGTTTTTCTCATTTTCTCTCAGAGACAAAGCCCACGTTTGGGAGAAGCACCTACTGCAAGGCTCCATCACTTCATGGGATGCTTACAAATCTCCGATTCTTGCCAAATTAATTTTCCAACTCTAGAACTTTAAAGTTGAGGAACACTATCTATACCTTTACCCAGCAAAATTTTGAAACATTTGCTGATACCTGGGAGAGGTACAAGAATTATCAGTCTCAGTGCCCACATCACAGATACCCTATTGAGACTATGCTCAACAATCTCTACAGAGGTGTTTACCCTAACATCCGAAGGCTATTGGATATCGCCAGCCATGACAATTTCCTTAACCAGGACGTCACTGAAGGTTGAGAGCTAGTGGAGAATATGGCATAGACAGATGAACAATATAATGAGGACTACAACAAGACAATGAGAAATACAGTGGACATAGACACAATTAGTAGGAAGGAGCTCTAGGCCCTGAACATGAAGTTGGACAAAATCGACAGGTTGTTGCAAGTACACCAAAATCATGTCCACTTCCTGACTGAAGACTAACATATTTCTGACGAGGAGTATTATCAGGTTGACGAGATTAGTTATTTTTTCAGAATCAGAGAGGTGGTTACAAGCAGTACACCAACTTCAAGCAACTCCCAAACCTCATATACATAAGTAACAACGTGGCAAATCCCCAAGATCAGATCTACCCACCCAAACCCCTACACGCTCAGTCGAATGCTTTTATCCCTAAGCAGCAATATCACAAGAGTTACCAACCATCTGCAAACGTACCACTTGGGTATGAAGCACACGCTCCACCAACCGCTACATAGCCAGCAGAAGTTTTGAACATACTCCAAGAGATCCTGAAAGGACAAAAAGTGTATGTTGTCACGCAGAAGTTTGTAGAGGTGCACTATAAATTGATGCCTGTCACAATGATTTCATGTGCAAGTTTGAGACACTAAACGCAAGACTCAATTATGTGGAGAGTTTGCAAGCATCATCTTCTACTATGAAGACAACATGCCAACTTCCAGGGAAAGCAGTTCCCAACCCAAAAGAGTATCACGCCAATGCCATCACTCTAAGAAGTGGACGCGAGTTGCTGATTCGAGCAAAGAACCCCAAGGATACAGAGGAAAGTAAGGTTCCAACGAGGACGATTTTCTCAAAGATCTGACTAAAAATTCCACTGCAGACCTACCACTTGAACCAGAGACTCGATCCAGAGCAGTTTCCATGTCAGAGTCTACTGAAGAAGCCACACATGAAGATAAGCTCACCACAACCGATCAAGTTAAACAAAAACCCAACACTCCAGACGCTCATGCATCTACAGTAGCCCTAGAAAACAATAAACCTTTTGTTCTTCCACCTTACAAACCCCAATTATCATTTCCCCAAAGATTGAAGAAAGATCTTACTGAGAAGTACAAAGCACTCTTCAATAAGCAGATGAAAGACATTAAGGTGAAGATTCTTATCATGTATGCTTTTATATTAATGCCTCTATACCTGAGATTATTGAAATACGCAGTTTAGGAGAGAACTCAAGAAGTTGCGGGTATGGTCGTATTGACACATGAGATTATCGACATAATCCAAAGGAAGGTTTTTCCGAAAAAACTTAGTGATCTTCGAACCTTTACAATATCATGCTCGCTTGAACACTTATCGTTCAACAAGTGTTTCTATGACCTTGGTGCTTCCATTAGTCTCATGCCACATTTAGTTGCAAAGAGGTTAGACTTTGTTGATTACAAGTCATGAAAGATCTCTTTAATTTTGGAAGATATGTCTGAGAGAATCCCTCATGGCATCCTGGAAGACCTTCCTATGAATGTGAGAGAAGTTGAGATACCAATATATTATGTTGTCTTAGAGATGGAAGAAGAGCCGAAAGACCCTCTTTTATTTGGGAGACCTTTCTTCGCCACAGTAGGTGCCTTAATTGATGTTAGGATGGGGTATCGAGCTGAATCTTGGTCCGGATCTTAAAATGAAGTTCAATATCAATGATATGATTAAGAAGCCAATAGTCGAGGGTCACCTATCCTCAATTCATGAAATGGATGCTCTCACTAATGAGCTGTTAGAGGAGTTGGCAGCAGAAGATAAAATGCAAGTTGATCTGATAAAGTCAACCGCTGATGGATACTTTAGTATGGAAGCTGAATGCTACAAATATTGTTGGATTCTTACAGGCCAGTCAAGGGTTCAGAGGTGATTGAGGAACTGTGTGATACATGTTCAGAGACTCGAAACATGGACTCAAACCAGAGGCTCGAGCCAGAGACTCGAGTTGTACCTCAGCAAGACTCGAATCAGAAACTCTAACTGCAAGCACTCGAATGCATTATGCCCGCAGTTAGTGATGACAGTTCTGAGCTCAAAGCACCCAAGGTATAACTGAAACTACTTCCTGAAGGGCTAAGGTACACCTTTCTAGGCTCTAATTATACGTATCCAATAATCATCAACGATCCCTTGAGTAATGATGAACTGAGCATGCTATTGACTGAGCTTAAACGTTTTAGAAAAGTCATAGGATACACTCTTAAAGATATTAAAAGAATATCCCCAAGTTTTTAGATGCATACTATACATTCTAGTGTAGAGCCCTAGAGGAGATTGAACCCAAACCTTAAAGAAGTTGTTTAAAAGGAGATAATTAAGTTGTTAGACGCTGATCTTATCTATCCAATTTCTAATAGTAAGTGGGTTTCACCTGTGCATTGTGTTCCTAATAAAAGGGGTATTAATGTTGTTAAAAATGATAAAGATGAACTGATACCCACTAGACCCATAATGAGGCTTAGGATGTGTATAAACTATATGAGGCTGAATTTCTCCACTAGGAAATACCACTTCCCTTTGCCCTTTATTGATAAGATGATTAAAAGGTTGTCTGGCAAAAATTATTATTGTTTCCTTGATGGGTATAGTGGGTTCTTTTAGATCCGTATACACCAGGATGATAGGAAAAAACTACTTTTACGTGTCCTTATGGAACTTTTGCTTGCAAACGCATGCCGTTTGTGTTGTGCAATGCTCTTGGTACATTCCATTGTTGTGTGATTTCTATTTTCTCATATTTGATTAAGGATGTGGTAGAGGTATTCATGGACGATTTCTCCGTTTATGGCTCAACTGGGAAAAATGTCACTTCATGGTTCAAGAAGGGATAGTATTGGGGCACATGATATCTGAGAAGGGCAGCCCCCAAAGAGAGTGAAGGATATTCGAAGCTTTCTAGGTCACACTAGATTTTACAGAAGATTCATCAAGGACTTCTTGAAAATTGCAAGGCCCTTAACGAGCGTATTGTGCAAAGAGGTCGAGTTCAACTTCAACCCTGAGTGTCTCGAAGCGTTTCGTAAGCTCAAAGAAGCGTTGATATATGTTCCAATAATCCAAGCTCCGGACTGGGCTCTATCGTTTGAAATCATGTGCGATGCGAGTGACTTTGCTGTTGGAGCATTCATGGGTCAGAGAAAGGATAAGAAGCTGAATGTGGTATATTACGCCAACAGGACTCGAGACAACACCCAAATCAAGTACGCAACCATAGAAAGAAAACTTCTTGCTGTAGTATTTGCATTTAAGAAATTCAGATCATATCTGGTGGGATCCAAGGTGATTGTTCACACAGACCAGCAACACTAAAGTATTTGATGAAGAAAAAATACACTAAGCCCAGATTATTGAGATATATACTGCTGCTGCAAGAGTTTGACTTGGAGATTGTTGATAAACCTAGAGTAGGTAATGGAGTGGCAGATCACTTGTCTTGAGTTGTGATTGAGGACTCGACCCCTATTGATGACTTGATTCCAGAGGAGCAACTCATGACTCTGGGAGCGGAGGAAAATGGTTCTCAAATCAGCAAGACGCTAGCTGAATCCACTCTACCCTGGTATGCAGATTTGGCCAATTATCTAGTCGTCAGTGAAGTGCTTAAGTGTTTGGATTCCTATCAGAGGAAGAAATTTTTCAGAGATGTCAACCACTACTTATGGGATGAAACTTACTTATACAAAAATGTGTATATAGTTTATTCAGGAGGTGTATAGTAGAAGAAGAAGTTCAGGGTGTTCTCGAGCATTGTTACAGGTCTGCATACGGTGGACATTTGGCTACATTCAAGACTGACCATAAGATTTTGCAATCAGGATTATGGTGGCCGACTATGTTCAAGGATACTCATGGTTTCATCTCCAAATGTGATATGTGTCAGAGAATTGGTAACATCAGCAGAAGAAACGAAATGCCATAGAACCCAATTCTAGAATTTGAGATTTTTGACTGCTGGGGAATTGACTTCATGGGACCATTCAACCCACCATCCTATGGAAATCGTTATATTCATGTGGCAGTGGACTACGTCTCAAAATGGGTAGAAGTTGTAGCATGTCCGACTAATGATGCTAATGTAGTCATCAAGATGTTTAAGAGCATCATTTTCCCTAGGTTTGGAGTACCTTGAGTTGTAATCAGTAATAAAGGCTCCCACTTCATCAATAAAGTGTTTGAGATTCAGCTGGGGAAGAATGGAGTTAATCATAAGGGGTAGGTACGCCTTATCATCCAAAAACCAGTGGTCAAGTGGAGGTGTCAAACAAACAGTTCAAGGTTATTCTAGCTCGAGTTGCTAGGGTGTCAAAAACGTGATTGTGCAGTAAAGTTGGACGACACGTTGTGGGCTTCAGAACGGCTTTCAAGACTCTAATTGGAAGAACTTCGTTCCTGCTTCTGTATAGAAAATCATATCATCTGCCTGTTGAGATAGAGTACAAGGCACTGTGCGCAACAAGAGTCATAAATTTTGACCTTCAGACTGCTCAAGAGAGAAGGGCTTTTAACCTGCATAAGTAAGAGGAGGATTGAAGCTTACGAGAGCTCGAAATTGTACAATGAAAGGACTAAAGCCTTCCACTACAAAAGGATAGCACGCAAGAAGATCTCAGCAGGTGACCAAGTGCTACTGTCCAACTCGAGGCTTAAGATGTTTCCTCGGAACTTGAAGTCAAGATGGTCTGGTCTATTCAGGGTTAAAGAAGTTTTTCCCTATGGTGCAATTACTTTGATCAACATGGGCGGTAACAATTTCACTGTGAATGGCAGTGGGTTAAGCAGTATCGAGCTGATGAGACCATCCCTGAGAGAACCTCAGTTTCTATCGATGAACCAATTGGCCTTTGATAGGGGTGAAAGTCAAGCTCAGTGACTTTAAACATACGCACTTAGGAGGCGACCCATGAATATCCTTGTACATATTTTTAGTTATGCTTTTGAAATTTTTCTTTATCTTTTTCGTATAACCTTGGATTTCCAGGACGCCACCCAGCGATGAAAATTTCCTTAGTGTAATATATTTGGGCACGAGTTAACAAAGGACTGATATGAAGAAGGGGAAAAATTTACAATCTGTTTTAGTGAACCCCCATTTGCTAAGAAAACGCAACTCCAACATCGAGCTTCCAATCTTCACACATGCACTCGAGCCGCCACATAAGATCGATTTGAGTCTACAATCAAGCCGCCACTCAAGCTCGACTCGAGTCTACACTCAAGCCGCTACTCGAGCTCCACTCAAGTCAACACTCGAGCTGCCACTCGACCACACTCGAGCCGCCACTATAGCACACTCGAGTCCACACAAGCTCACTCGAGTTCACTCTCGAGGCATCATTCGAGCTTAACCCACCACACTGTAGCAGCACTCGAGCTCCGTTCGCGTGTACACTCAAGTCCTCAATAGAATCAACTTCATGGACGACAACATGAACATGGATCCTGTTGGATGATCTCTTTTTCGCTATTGAGGTACGACCATTTAACTCCTCTTGTATATATCATTGCTTGTTTGTATTATGTTATCTGGTTTAGGATCCTTCTTGATTCTTTTATCTACACAAGGGACTGTGTGATTTAAGTCTGAGGGAGGATTCTATTCATCATTTGATCACATTCTCTTTGTTCTTATTTTTGATTTTCATGCATCCATCTCATATTGATCGTTGCATTACATGTATGACATACATATATATATATATATATATATATATATATATATATATAAATTGTTAAACTTTTGAAAAATACAAAAAACAGAGTAATATATAGTTTGCATTCATTTAGCCTCGAGTCTAGTTACGCATTGGGACAATGATGATTTACCTTGCAAGCTTGCTGACTTTTGTGCTACATTCACTGCCCTGAGTTAATGTTGTTTGTTGCTTGATATCCAATCCGAATTGTAGGACTGCAACATGCTAGGAAAGTGAATCATTGGTTCATTACTTTGCTGTATTTTGTTGTGATTAGACTCCACTCCTTACTAAGTGATAACCTAAAATGAATGTTTAATTATCAATGCTATGTATTGAGTTTGAACTTGTGTATTACATAAGGATTTCTTTTCACCATCTTGCATTATAACATGTTAATTCGAGTAGAATCCCACCATGACCATTACCTCATTTTGAGTGCTACATTTGTTTAAGTGTGATTGTGAGGCCTTTTTACGGCTTAATCTTGCTATAACGTGTTAGGTGAGTACCAACAGGAACAAAGTTTCATGTAGTTTATAGTTCACGTTTTGGATCAGACTAGGCGTAGGTGGTTTATGGGTGTGGGATGCTTATTTACTTTGGTTAAGAAAGGAATGAAGAAAAGAATAAGAGCATGAGTTAAAAAGTTTAAAGGGAGCAAATGGGACAAAATGTAAGTATGTTCTAAGTAAGGTTTCTGGTATTTAAATTTAAAAGTTGGGTTCTAAAAAAGAAAAGAAAGACATATGCTTAGAGTGTCTTGTTAAAAAAAAAAATCTTAGAACCAGTGTTGTAATGTGATAAACCATAACCAATAGAAGTGTTGAATTAAGTAACCCTTCCCTTCATATTAGCTATGGAAATGAAGCTTGGAAAATTGATTATGTTGAGCACTTCACTGAAAGAATGAACTGCCATTTTTGTTTGAAAATGGTAGATATATGAATCGATTTCGGAGTTTTAGAATAAATTGGTTGGAGCTTGAGTTGGGTGCACTGGGTAAATGAGACCTTGTTTCTGTATCATCTGTTGGCATTCACCTTTAACCTTATGCTAAAGCTTATTCCATTCTGAGTGATCCCTGAGCAGATTTGACTAGCCATTACATTGAAGAGATCACTTTTATCTCTTGATTCATTCCCTTAGCCAAACAAGCTCTTATGAGATGTGTAACTTGATTCACGGTTTGGAATTAATTGAAATTTAAAAGGAGTGGTTTATTTGAATGCACTTGTAGGTTGAGTTTGGGCTTAGATCGAACTGTGATTTACATGACTAAAGTTTTCAGAGTGTGACTTGTTTAGTATTGCAGTTTAAAAGATTAAAACAGGAAATTGAGTTGTAGCATTTGAGTGAGCTTGCTTTGGTTTTCAGTCCCCATTGGGCAACGTCTTCTCCAGATTTGTTCTTGCGTATTTTCTTGAGGGCAAGGAAAGAATAAGTCTGGGGGAGTTGATATAAACATTTTTAGCATGCACTAGGAGTCTCGTTTAGTTAGTTTAAGCATACATTTCTACTAAATTATCATTATTTTTAGAGTCCAAATAGCCTAATCCATATGCATTAGCATATACATTGCATTCAAGGAGATTTGAGGTAGTAGAGCACATAAACAGAGCATTCAAGAAAAGTAGTAGCTAAGGGAGTCACAAAAGCTGAAGAGTCACAGAAGCTAAGGAGTCACAGAAGTTGAAGAGTCACGAAAGTTGAAGAGTCACAAAACCTGAAGAGTCACAGGATTTTAGTAGTCTTTTAGGCTGAATTCAACCTCGGGTTGTATTAAATTTTATATATACTTTATGGTTTGACGATTTAGGTGGAGATCCTAGTTTTTACACTTTTTCTTGAGAAGCAAACTTAGAGCTTTATAATCGAATGAAACCTTTTGATTTCGAGTTTATGTTTTATGCAATTTATTACTACGTTTAGCGTTGATTTCATACCTTGTTCGAGCTCTTTGTTTATGCTATCAAATTTTGACATCGTGTGTTGTGTTAAATTAATGAGTTCTAAGTAGTCATCTAGGGATCTTGACGATGAGTTAGGACAGCGTGGTGCTTAGGCCTTTTCTAATTTGGTCTTTGTTTATACTATTTAGGTCTTTTCTAATTTGGTATTTTCATCACTAGCTTCATTCTGATCAACTGGGGCTTGTTCTGAGACGTTCTAGCACTGATGGGTGTTTGGCAGAGCATCTGAATGAATCACTTAAGAGATTCACATGCTCAGCTTGAGGGATCGAATGTCTGAGGTATGAATCGGCGCTAAACAAGTTGATCGTTCATTCCGACTAATTTATCAAACGCCTATGGCAATATGGTCTGTTAGTAGTCTATTCGAGTTTGTTTGCCACATGAGTGAATTCATTACTTGTATTCGCGTTGCCTAAAGATTAGCTTTATTGAGTGCTGTAAAGCGTTTTGTTAGTTTAAGCGTCTAGTCGGTTCAGTTTGTTCGGTTCTTAAAATAATGGAACCAATGGATACTTTATAAAATTTGGTTCGGTTTCGGTTCGGTTATCCGCGGTTCCGGTTCCAAATGGATACTTGAAACTTGAACCAAAGAGGAACCGAAATAAATTTGGTTCTCAATCGGTTCCAATTCCAAATGGTTATTTAGACAAAAACACTTAAAATAACCATTTTGTTACAAAAGTGTGTACACAAAACCGAACCTGAACAAAAAAAAATTGTTTGGTTCGGTTCCATTCAGTTTCATTCGGTTCTTTGGTTCTAGTTTTTATGCTCAACTAATCTTATGAGTAATAAAATCAATTAATGGATTAGTTTCGGTTCTAACTTTGGTTTTTCGGTTCACTTCGGTTTCTAACCAAGAACTTGAAGTTACCTAAATTATGGAACTGATCGGCTAATCTTTTAGAACCGAACTGGAACCAGAACCAAAATTTTGGTTCGGTTCGGTTTGGTTCTTTGGTTCCGTTTTTTTTTTGCCCAGCCCTAGATTCAAACATTAAATTTCACTTAATCATAATATGATTAAGTGTCAATGGTTAGAAAATGAATCATTATTTAAAATATGTATCACTTAATAAATTATTAAGAATGAAAAACATAAATTATAAGAAATTATTTATCAATTACTAGAATATATAAATGATAGCAATGATATTTAAAATTTGCGACAAATCTTTCTATAAGTTTTCAAAAATAAAAAAATTGTTTATAGTCAAAAAATATATTTTGCATTGATACCTTAAAAATTGTTAAAGAAGAGAATTTATGAGTCTTTCAATTGAATTTTGATATGATTTATGTTAACAAGAGCACGTACTAAGCAAGGAGCAAACTAAGATATACACTATATCATATTTTGGTTCTCTACTATTATAGCCAAATTTAATTATTTACTTCTTTACCATAAAATAATACTAATGAAGACGTTAAAAGTTTGACTGTTTCGTTGGCTTTTAGTTTACCTATCTACCATAATTTGTAATACAACTTTGATTATTTTTTGGTTATTTTAGTGAAAAATTATTTAATTAATAAAATCAAATTTGACTATGTTTTCAATTTCATTTATCTACTTAATTGAAAAATTATTAGAGTAGGATATTATAGTAAACAAATTGCCTTTCTAATATCACAAATATTTTGCTCACATTTTATGAGTAAAATAAAGTTTAGTTCTTGAAGATTAAAAATCAAATAAATGTTCTTATTTTAGCTATTCATGAATATTAGATTCAAGAAAATTTAAAAAGCACAAACTATCCTAATCTTTTCTACGTAAACAACAAACACTTTTATTAATAATACTAGGGGTTAAATCGGGTTATTTATGGTATTTATTTAATAGATATATGTATAAATAGTTTTAAATTTTTTTTTATTTGTATAACTAAATAATTTTTTTTCATATATGAAAATATGTAAGTACAAAACAAGAAAAGAAATTCCTATATTTGTAAATTGTAGCTATATAGTATTAAAATATATTGCTTACATATTAAATAATTTTTGTTTGCATAAAACCAAATAATTATACATGTATGGTGAGATATGATGTCTGTGATATCGTCTCGTCTTTGAAAGTTTAAGCGCATGTAGCCAATTTGTTGATTTTTTCTTCATAAGTAGCTTTTTTGTTCTTGCTAATTCTATGTTAGGGAATATGTATATATCTTTAATTTTACTAGTTCATAGGATTCAAAAATTTTTATGAAGTTTGTCTATGTTAAAGTTAGCACATGTGAATTAGATAAATCAGTCATGTTTAATTAAATATTAAAAGATTGATAAAAGAGTTTGTACGTAAAATTATTTTCAATTGTATATTGACTAAGAAAATTATTAAGTTGTTATAGCATGAAATATGCTAGTAGCTATGTTTTTGACAAAAGAAATGAGAAATGGTAATATATGGTCAGCCAATTTGACTCAGAACCAAAAAAGATAAACTCAATTGTTTAAACGATGACTCCCGATATTGTAACACATAATAAATGATCACGCCACTCATAAGCATTCTCCAAATCTTTGACAAAATGTCAAAATCTGCAAAAATAATTTGAGCACTTTTCTCTTGCTGGTATAATAATCTATACTAAGAAAAGGATTCTTCAGAGTTGAATATTCATTGGATATCTGAATTGTACCATTCATCTGTTGTTAGTAGTAATGAGAAATCCATATGTTTATTTTTTAATGGCTAAACCTGAAAGCCTTAGATATTATCTGTGAAACTCAAGATTAGTTTCTTAACATTCTTTTAACTCATATTGATGATATTAAGCAGAAGCTAAAAAACACAACAAAGATGGGCTGCGGCCATTTATAAATCAAGCGGCAAATAATCTACATACTCCAAATGACGGTAATATATTTTGTCCATGTATAAAGTGTGAGAACAAGAAATATTTGAATATCGATATGGTAAAAAGACAGGTATATAATAGAGGATTTACTCCAAACTATTATGTCTGGTTTTCTCATGGAGAGGGGTATAGTTTGGGTGCTGAAAGTATTAATACGGGTTATCGTGGTAATGATCAAACTAGTCATGAATATGCTAATAACATTTATGGTGGTAGTATGTTTGAAAACTACGCTCATCTACAAGGAAATATGACTCATGATATGGTTATAGATGCATATCATGGTAATTTTCCGGGTGTTGTTGAAAATATTAGGGAAGAACCTAACCCGGAAGCAAAACAATTTTATGATATGCTAGATGCTGCAAATCAACTCATCTATGAGGGATGTAGAGATGGTTCATCTAAACTGTCATTAGCATCTAGGTTGATGTCTATTAAAAGTGAAGGAAACATAAGTGTAAGTTGCAGGAATGTCGTTTTTGGGGAAAGCCAAGGTACCATGCAACAAAGGGAAGAACGAGTATCCCATACAAACGTATGTGGTACCTTTCAATCACTGATAGGTTGAAATGATTATATCAATCGGAGAGGACCTCATCTGCAATGAGATGACATGCTGAACATAAAGTAAATGATGGGGAGGTTACACATCCGTCAGATGCAAAGGCTTGGAAACATTTTCAAACGTTACATTCTGACTTCGCTAAAGAGTCTAGGAATGTATATCTAGGTTTATGCACTGATGGATTTAGCCCATTTGGTTTATATGGTAGACAATATTCTCTATGGCATGTCATATTGACACCATATAATCTTCCACCAGATATGTACATGCGAAGAGAATTTTTGTTTATGACTATTCTAGTGTCAGGTCCTAGTCATTCGAAGCGTTCCCTCGATGTGTTCCCTGCAACCTCTGATTCACGAGCTTAAACCGTTATGGTATAGTGGTATTTGCACATTCGATTACTCCCAGAAGCAGAATTTCAACATGCACGTTATTTTATTATGGACAATAAGGGGGTCAGATGCATTTCAATTAAAGCATGGCAAGAAATCATATTGGTTCGATTGTCATCGTCGGATTTTGTCCATGCATCATCCATACAGAAGGAACAAGAAATTTTTCAAGAAAAACAAGGTTGTGCGTGTTCCTCCCCCAACACACATGTTAGGTAGTGAAATGTTGGAGCAAATTGATCATTATGGTGCTTAGGAAACATGTGAACGTGGGGGCAATTGGCACATTCTTGGAAACATGCCTAACGGATATGGTGACTCTCACA
Source organism: Lepidium sativum (assembly GCA_023374145.1). Taxonomy (NCBI): domain Eukaryota; kingdom Viridiplantae; phylum Streptophyta; class Magnoliopsida; order Brassicales; family Brassicaceae; genus Lepidium; species Lepidium sativum. Next base: position 15,601 of record JAKUCM010000239.1, on the reverse strand, counting down.
ATTGGCACAAGAAGAGTATCTTTTGGGAACTCTCATATTGGAAAGATCACTTACTACAACACAATCTGGATCCGATCCACATTGTTAAAAACTTTTTTGACAACATTATGAACATGATTTTAAATGTGCAGGGCAAGAGTAAAGATAATCTCAAAGCCAGATTGGACTTGGCCGAAATATGTGCAAGACCCGAATTACATATCACGATGGATGGAAAACAACCGATTTCGATATTCCGTTTGTCAAGAGAAGCTAAACAAACATTGTTTAGCTGGATTTCTTCTGATGTAAAGTTGTTACGTGTCTAAATTCTCAAGGTGTTTATAAAACGTTATTAAGAATTTTCAAATCTTTTTTTAATTTTATAACATGATTTTCGAGTTTTATATATTTTGGGTTTAATTTTTTAAAGTAATTTTGATTTTACATAACGTTAATTTTGGATTTTTCCGGATTTACTAAACGGTTTTCAAGTTTATTATACTAATTTAATACTGTGTATTTGTAATTTCATTTTTATTTGTTTCAGATTTTTAGATCTCATAATCCCTACACTTTTATCTGATGTCGGTGAGCTCCCCCCGGCGACTCCTGGATCGGGTTCAAGATATGTTCCCCTGACGCCTAGTGCTAGTTTCACCTCTCAGTCGGGGTATTCGCCAGTCGCTGATACTGCTCATGCACCTCCCGGTGTGCCTCATGGCCTGACACCAGATGCTACTACAGGGATGACTATCGAGGACATACTTTCTGATCCCGTCGACAAGTATCTCCCTAATCTTCATCCAAACCGTCCGCCGGGAACTTTGTGGTATTACCTTTCAATTTTAATTTTAATATTCATTCTTTTATTATTAGTGCATTTAAATTTAATTAATTTATTTTATGTAGGTTCGATGACGATGGGATTTCGCCAACGACTGTTCGGGAGATCTTTGAACGAGATTTCCAGGAGCCGCATGCTAATTTTAGCGAGACACTCATCCACATCATCGATAGATGGTTCAGAACGTTTGCGGTAATATAATTTCATTCTTTACTTTTACTTTATTACACCATTTATTACATACAATTAACTATACTTTGTTAATCCTTTTTTGTAGCAACATTTTCACTAAGAGGTTTCCATTACGGGCCTAGTCTGCAAAGAGTTTGAGGCGGTCTTGCGTAGACGGATGAACGATCAGGTGGGTTGTTGGAAGAGTAAGTGGAAGAAGAAAGGCAATGAGTCAATGTCGCAGTGGTTCAAGGATTCGGTCTCGGAAGGCCTAATTCGGTACTGGAGGGATCCAAAGTCGCAGAAGAAAAGCGCAAGCTGTCGGGCAGCTCGGTTGTTTGACCCTGATGGGAGCGATCCGAACAAGCATTGCTCGGGCCGAACTTCATTCAAAGCCCGAGCCCGCAAACTAGTAAATATTTTTACTTAAAATTAACAAATTTTTTTAAATATATCATAATATATTTTAATCTTTTTCAGCAAAGGAATCGAGGGATACCCATCCTGATATCCTTAGCACTCTGTACATCACCAAGCAAAACAAATCCAGGGTTTTTGTGGACAAAAACTCCGATAATCTCTACAACGACGTCACTACAAAGTTGCAGGAATTGACTCAAGAATGCGAGGATGGAAGCTCTGCATCCGAGGGATTATCTACGGCACATAAGAACCAAATCTATTCAGAGGTAAAATAATTTTAAATTCTTCCTTTATCATTATCTTTAGATAAGTTATTCTAACTTTCGATTATATTTCTTTTCTTAGATCACTCCCTGTAAAAAAGGAAGATTATTTGGAACAGGTTCTCGGCTCGAGGATTGAGCAGTGTATCTCACCTGAAGGATTTTCACAATCCTCAGCAGCAACTAGTGACCTTCAAGAGATAATCGATCGGCAGACCCAAGAATTAGATTGGACTAACACCGAACTTGCCAAAGCTAAGAAGAAAATCACAACCTACGATCGCTTGTGGTCTATACTGGCCAAGAAGGATCCAGAACTAGCTGATGCGTTTGCAGAGATCAATGCTGAAGACGAAGACACCGGCTCCGGCTCGGGAAATTTAGACCGTTCCGATGATTTTTGATTTTTCTAAAACATTTTGTAAACTATTTTTAATTTGACAAAAAAAACTATTTTTAACTAACCAAATTTATTTTATTTTATAATTTTAATATTTTTAAGTTTTAGTTTTTTTATTATTATTATTAATTAATATGGCCTCGCAAGGGAGTCGCAAAAACTTCCCTCGCATAAACGTCGCAAAGGTTTCTCTCGCATACTACTCGCAAAACATGGCCTTGCTTCCTCCTCACAGCAGTTTCCTCGCAGTGACGTCGTAGGTGTTCCTCTAAAAAATGTCGCAAAAGACTCGCATCCCTGGCATCGCCTCCTCGTCGCAAAACTTGCTAGTCTTTTGCGACAGAGCAGTTTGCAAGGCCGTTGCGACGTTTTGCTGGCATCAAAAACCTTGCGACATCTCTGCGAGGGATACATGTTTGCGACATTTTTGTTGACGTCGCAAAACCGTTTCTTTTTGTCTTTTGCGACATCTTTGCGAGGCATTTTCCCATTACAAATACCGAATTTTCTTGTAGTGTATTTGGAAACAGAGGAACAATTTCATTTTCTCAAACAGGTCTAAGGATGCAGACATTATAATTTTTTCTTCCTTGGGGGAAGCAGAAGAGTGGAAGGTAGCTAATTCTCAATCCTTTTCACACATGAGTGCAATAGTACAATAGATTGTGTGGGATTGTTAAAATACTTTTTATCTAATTCAAAACTCAATAATTAAAAATATGCCTCTGGAAAATAACTAAAATATCTTCCTTAAAAAATTATTTACCACAAAAGAAATGATAAAAAAAATTAAAACATTAAAAATAAACTTATATTTGCATGAATTAAATAAAGAAAAACTCCTTTAAAATTTATAAGATGTTTATAAAAAATTTATAAAGTTTTATAAGCGAACTTATTAAAATTTTGGTGGAAAATTTTGTTTTTGGCTGAAATTTTTTTTGTTAAAAAAATCATATAAAAAATATTTTGAAGATATTTTTATCATTTTCTTATTAGCGAAGGATATTTTTATATAAAAAATCCAAAGAACATTTTTACACAATAATACGAGAAAAAAGACATTTTTAAAAATTCCTCTATTTAATATTACTTTTTATAACATCTTTTTATCGAACACTTTGTTTATCTTTACTATGTAGCTTGTGTGTATTTAACTAAAAAAAGGTTGGTAAACTAATCTAACTAATGCCCTCGCAGAAATCAAGTTAGCGCACTCATTCAACCAATCAAAATTATGATGATATCGAATCAAATTACGATTTAGGAATTAGTATAGGTTTGGGTTTAAGATTGATATTTGTTTTTTTAGTTTGATACGATTTAATGAATAATCATTATTGACCTTAGAAGTTTGTGTCAATGTTTTCACTATTTAGCTCGAGTCCTACTAATAGTTGGCAAAGGAGAAAACTGTAATCACGGACCACGAACAAACAATCACAATAACTTATTCAGCAAGAAAGTGAAGTTTCACATTAATTTTGTTTCGTCTGCTTTTAATACTGACAATGTGACACCAAAATGGTTGGGAAGATAACCAATTTAAGATTAGGTGGTAAATAAAGTCTAATAAATATGCGGTTGGGTCACTTTTGTTCCTTGTCATTAATTATTTAACTTCACTAACTTCTATATATCAGTTTCCTGCTACTTCTCCTTATCTCATCCTTAAGGTACGCATCATGTGTACGTTAGAGAAGCGTGGTGATCTCTTTCTTCTAACTTTAACCGGCGACGACGAGCATAGATTCGATCCCGACACGATCGCATCCGTTGTATCTCTTCTTGAACAAGTTAAATCTCAATCCACAAAAGGATCAGTCCTCATCACAACCGGTCATGGAAAATTCTTCTCTAATGGTTTTGACCTCGCGTGGGCTCAATCTGCTGGATCCGGGGCCATAGATCGTATGCACCAAATGGTAAAGTCTTTCAAACCGGTCATAGCAGCGCTCATTGATCTCCCAATGCCGACAATCTCGGCCTTGAACGGCCATGCAGCCGCCTCTGGTCTAATGTTTGCTATGAGCCACGACTATGTTTTCATGAGGAAGGACCGTGGGGTTCTATACATGAGCGAGGTAGACATCGGGCTTCCCGTACCGGACTACTTCTCGGCATTAATCGTGGCTAAGGTCGGGTCAGGTATAGCAAGGCGAGAGTTGTTACTGAGTGGGAAGAAGCTCAAAGGAGAAGAAGCTGTGGCTTTAGGTATCATTGACTCGGCGGCGCATGATAGCGCAGAAAGTGTTGTTGAGGCTACGGTGAGCCTTGGGGAAAGTTTGGCAGCTAAGAAATGGAACGGTCAAGTGTATGCGTCGATTAGGAAGAGTTTGTATCCAGAGCTTTGTGTTATGCTGAATTTACATGCTAGTAATTTGGCAACTCACAATCTCTAAGCCCCTTAGAATTTCTCATTGTGTTAGGACACAAATGTTTGAAAATTGATTACTGCCAGACAAAAAGAGGGTCAACGTCTATTCTTTATGTTTCTTTGTTTTTTCACTCGTAATTCGTTTCTCACTAAAAGCATATATGGAAACAAATTCTAATACAAAAGAAAATATATGGGTAAACAGGTGAAATTGAATCTATTTTTGCATTTTTTTTCATCTGAATTTAACTCTAGATAATTGCTTAGTCTGACATATTTTTAAATATTATATATAGAATTTTATCAATCTAATTATAAAAAAAAATATTTTTTTGTCAATAAATTGATAAGATTCTATCTACATATTTAATTTCTAAAAATCTAAAGATTATACTATTGCGTAAGATTGAAAAAAAATTGATAGGTAATAATATAAGCACGAATACATAAGTCATTTTATAACTTTGATGTTCCTATTAAGTTAGAACATCTGCAAAAAGAGTTTCTCAAAAAATCTCTCAAACAAAAAATTAATAATAAAATAATAAAAAGTTTATTTTTTTAATAATTTCTGTAAATCTTAGAAACTTCCACCCATAATCTCTAAAATGAAATTTTTTTTTTATTTTTTGAGAAAAAAATTTCAATAAATATTGTTATTTACTATATATTTTTGATGAAATACTCGGGTGAAAATAGATATCTTCAAAATTATTATTTGGCAACAAGGAAAACAATTATTATTACCAATATAAGCCGGCCCATGGACCATTACTAATGGATATGGAATTAGTAGCCAATTCCGTATTTGCATCACAAATACAAGGGCTTAGATGCAATAATCTTCTGCTGTAAGATAAGGTTGTCTCTCTCACAGTCTCACTTGTGAAATTCTACATACTCACGCAATCCAATTCATCTTCATTTCGCATCCTAAATCCTAATCCTTCTTGCGATTAATCATGGCCACGTTTGAGAAACGCGGTGATCTCTTTTTCTTAACCCTAATCGGCGACAACGAGCACAGATTCCACCCAGACACAATCGCCTCAATTATCTCGCTTCTCCAACAAGCCAAATCTCAATCCAAACGTGGATCCGTGCTCATCACCACCGGTCATGGCAAATTCTTCTCTAACGGCTTCGATCTCGCTTGGGCTATGTCTGACGGATCCAAAACCGTCGCTGCTAACCGACTTCACCAAATGGTCGAATCCTTCAAACAAGTGGTTGCAGCGCTTATCGATCTACCGATGCCGACGATCGCCGCCTTAAACGGCCATGCAGCAGCCGCCGGATTGATGTTAGCGCTGAGCCACGACTATATATTCATGAGGAAAGACCGTGGGGTTTTGTACATGAGCGAAGTGAACATAGGGCTTTCGATGCCGGATTACTTCTCGGCAATGGTTAGGGCTAAGATCGGATCGAGTGCGGCGAGGCGAGAGCTGTTGCTTAGCGGGAAGAAGATTCGAGGAGAAGAAGCAGTGGGTTTGGGGATTGTTGATTCAGCGGCGTATGATAGTGAAAAAGGTGTTGTGGAAGCTAGTGTGCGGCTTGGTGAGAATTTGGCGGCGAAGAAATGGAGCGGTGAGGTTTATGCGTCGATTAGGAAGAGTTTGAATCCACAGCTTCGTTGTATTCTTGGTTTGGAAGCTACAATTTTTGCATCTCCTAAGCTTTAACCAGAACCCGATCAAAAACCTCTTCTTTTTACTTTTTCTTCTTTTGGAGAAAAAAAACAAATCTTTAAATTAAGATTATTATGATCAGAAGAAACAATAAAAACATGTTGGATTATTGGCAGAACTCTCAAACTAATTAGCCTCGACCTGTCACAAGTTAATGATGAGAAATCAAACTCTTCATGTTGATAATCGAACAACATGGAAAGGTGACATTGATTCACCACTAGTACTAGCATATCCATAACTGATACAATTATTATAGAATTAAAATTGCATTTCGGAAAGCCATACAAGTGAGATGATCATCATTCAGCTACATTAATAATTGCTATACTTTTTTTGTCAATAATATATATTTTTATGTTTTATGTTTTTGTACACAAATTGTAATCAATAAAACATCCTTGACAAACTTAATGTGTTTTCTTTTGTTTTCACTAAATGAAATGTTTACAACAAGAACATACAGCTACAATAAACCACGAAGAGAAAGAAGGGTCATTTTCAATCCTACTTGACGATCCATTGATAAAATCATTCGAAACCAACTTAGAAGAAGTTGAGGATTTTTTAGCACAACCAACTTAGAAGAAGGATTTCAAACTCACACGTGATAACTCGAAAACATATAGTTCGACTATCTCTGAAAATGAAGAGTCACCTTCTTTGAAATTGTATATGCCAACGACATTCAATGAGTCACCTTCGGTCCGGTTCATAATAGATGTCATTTTAGCATTTTTCACACAATGTTATACTCCTTAAAACTAGTTGACTCTTGACATTATTTTATTGGTTAATAGTAAAGTTAAATTAGACAATATATGCTAAAAATTACATCCCCAATTAAAAATGACACTTATTATGAAACGAAAGGTGTACAATTCAATCCACATAATACTCATTTACCAACAACTTATGGGAAGAAAATTCCCGGCCATAAGCTCCATCAATCTTTAGAAATGAAACCAACGCGTGGAATCCACAAACAATAGAAGCAAAGGAGGAATTATCAAACCCACGAGGGGAGGTGGTTGACCAAGAGCCTATACTCCTTTTGTCGGCCGCGACAATGGTGATGTGGTCTTTGTCAGGGATGACGTGGACATTGGCACGTGGCACTTTGCTTTGGAGACTGTAGCTACACTCTACAGGAATTAGGTCGTCTCTGCCACCGTGGAATATGTTAACGTCACAATCAATGTGGTCACGGACATGGTCCAGATACGACTCGAGCTTGGCTCCTGACCCAAAAATGATGTTGTGTAATGTGTGCCACGACGCGTTATGTGTGTGACATAAAAATCCTTCTATCAAATATGTTCTCATCCTGCGCATACATTCTAAAAGAATTAGTATCGGCATGAGATTAAAATTAAAAATAAAATTAGTATGGAAAATAAAATAAAGATCCACCTTTTCAACTAATCTTACATTTCAATGCCTAAAATTAGTAGCATAGATGTTTTTTTTTCCGGAATTAGATATATAATCAAATATATTATCTCTCAAAATTCTTAACAATATTACATGAGACAAACATGATTCATTCGAATCGAGTTTGGGTGGAGAAAACAGTAAATGTGACATTCAACCATTTGACTAAATAATTTTTTTATTTTTAGTTTTTTATTTATATTTTTATTGAATTGTCAGATTCAAAAGAACAACGATGTAGGCAACCAAGTAGATTTGAAAACGGTAATCGACAACACAAACCTTGATAGATCTGAAAATCCCTATCACGGTACCCACCACGAACTGTCTAAACCGTCTAAGACGTGAACCACGATACCTCGGCCGTGACACCACCGAGCACCATCCTCTGATTTTGACTCATGTGGAACTGAAATATTTCTCCGACTAATAGCCAAGACAAACAAAAAGCAAGAGAAGAAAATGAGAAGCCAATGCTGGTGACTGGAGCTGAATAAGTCTCCGGTTCCTTTTCTCAAACTGTAGCAGCAACTAGGTTAAAACTTAAAACATATTTATAGATATCTCATATAATTAAATATCATATAACAAACTTAAAACCACATTAAATATATAGATAGAAACATACATCATATAACCATATTTAAAATATGATAAAAATAATAAACCAATATCTAATCTACGTTTGTTGGCCATGTCTTTCCATATACTTTTATAATTGCAACAATTATATCTATACTATTAATCTGGATTTTTTAATCCCCTTTTCTCAAAAAATAACATTTCCTTTTTATATGTATGACATCATTTACCCTCCATATTGTTCTTCCTAATTCTAATTTGTCAATGGCAATTTTGTCTTCTACTATCTTTTACTCAGTTCATTAGTGGATAATCCAAATTCTAATTTGATATTTTGTATGATTAAACAAAAATATTCATGTATTAATCAGATATAACACAATTTTTCCTTCGATTTGTTCAGAGAATTAAAAATTCATTAATGGTGTTTACATTTTTAATACTTTTGATCCAAATAATTAATGGATATCCAAATTCTAATCAAATTTATCCAATTTACATGTGGATAGTCCATCTAAAATTTGGATCTTACTATATCAAATACTCGATTTTATAATTAAAATAACTTCAAATCTTTTTAAATATATCATATTTACGGAAACATATCTATCAAACATTTATAATAATCATAATTATAATCTATATATATATATATATATATTCAATTATTAACCCTCAAAGTGCCTAGGCTGAAAAACAGATGGGAACGAGCCTCTTCCTTAAAACACGATTTACCGATGAATAGCGCCTCCGAAAACAGATCAGGAAATTGATGTGAAAACTAGACCATTGGGGTTTTTCAACAATATGTTGATTGTCTCTTGGCTCCTTCTTATTTGACAGGAAATTGATTCTAAACATTGACAATCAGAAATTTGCTCTCAAAAATGCATTTTGGGAAAACTACCATAACTTTCAAATCAAAACTCGGAATGCAATTCCGTTTTCTAATACCTGGAGATATTAGGGTAAGAAAGGTGCACACCAATTTACGCAATATTATCAATTTTTCTCTTCCTCCGTTTATCCTTTCTCTTTCAAGTAGTCAGATAGATGGCAGTTAGGGTTTTAGGAATTCTAATATGATTCCTACATCATTTGTGGATTCAATTAATAATGTAAGTATGTTTAAATTTTATGATAGTTTGATAAAAATATAATTTCTTATTTGGTATATATTTTAATATGATAAAAATTCAAATTTCATTTTTTAGGAAGTAATTTTAAATTCACATCCAAGAGTAGATCAGAAAACTGATCTGAAAAATACACCATTGAGGCTTTCCAACAATATGTTGATCGCTGTTTTCTTTCTTCTGGTTTTACGGGAAATTGGTTCCGATCATTGAAAATCGCGAATTCATTCTCTAGAAATGTGTCTTTCAAAGACCACCATAACTTTTGTATCAAAACTCCGAATGCGATTTAATTTTCGGCTACACAAAGATATTTGGGTTATCAAAATGCACACCAATTTCCGTTCTATTATGAGTTCTTTCTGTCCTTTGTTTCTCTATTCTATCTCATGTGGTTAGATCAGATGGAAGTTAGTGTTTTAAGAACATGTAAGTAGCTTTAATTTCGTAATAGAATTTCCAAATTAATTTATTATCTACCAAGGGTTTATATTTAATTAATTTTTTTTTTGCAGAACAAATATATTATAATATTTAACACGTGTTTAGATTTATTCGAGCATTTAACTATATTTACATTTAAAATTTATTATATGCATAATAATTTTTTATTTGATATATATTTTACATATATTGCAATCTATAATATTTTATATGATTTAGTTAGATTGAATATTATTATTTTTTTGTCAGATTAATTTATTATGAACTACCGCCTTAAAACATAATTTATAGATTAACTACACATCCAAGAGTAGATAAGAAAACTTATCTGAAAAATACACCATTAAGGCTTTCCAGTAATATGTTGATCGTTGTTTGCTTTCTTCTGGTTTTACGGAAAATTGGTTCTAAGCATTGACAATCACGAATTCATTCTGTAGAAATGTGTCTTTTAAAGACCATCATAACTTTTTTATCAGAATTCCGAATGTGATTTAATTTTCGGCTACACAGAGATATTTGGGTTATCAAAGTGCACACTAATTTTCGTTCTATTATGAATTCTTTCTGTCCTTTGTTTCTCTATTCTATCTCATGTGGTTTGATCAGATGGCGGTTAGTGTTTTAAAAACATGTAAGTAGTTTTAATTTTTTAATAGAATTTATGATAACAATTTTTTTATTAGCTATAAGTTTTAATTTGATTTAATTTATTATCTAACATGGGTTTATATTTAATTTTTCCAGGATGAATATTTTATAATATGTAACACGGGTTTCGATTTAACCGAACGAACATATATGTATTTTAAAGTTTTTAGTTTACTATATCCAAATTAATTTTTATGTTTCACATATGTTTTACATATAATACATCCTTTTTGAAAGGCAGTGTAATTTTTTAACCAATGTAATATTATGATTTATTTACTTTTTCTGTCAACTATTATGTATCTAATTTAATACAATTTTTTTAATATTACTATAGTTTTATGCAATATAGTTTATTGTTTGATATATGTGTTCATATGGTAACAATGTCAATTTTGTTTTGCAGAAGCATGTAAGTTTTTTATAATCTTAATGGAATTGACCGAAATAAAATTTTGATATTACATATGTTTTAATTTTATTTTATTTTACTTTTTGTTTGCACGATAAATCTATTACAAACTGACGCCTATAAAAGACAGATTTACAAATAAACATCACCTCAAAGCTGATATGGAAACTATACCAACATGACTTTTTAACAATATGTTGATAGTCTTTTGAGTCTTTCGGATTTGAGAGGAAACAGTTTCCAAACATTGCAAATTGAGAATTCGTTCAGTTGAGATGTGTCTTGTAAAAACTACTATAACTTTTGTATCAGAACTCTGAATGTGATTCCGTTTTAAGGTACACATAGATATTAAAATTACCAAGGTGCACACCAATGTAATTCCATTTCTCTTTTCTCTTTCTAGTAGTCAGATCAATTGGCGGTTAGGGTTTTAGGAACTGTAAGTAGTTTAAATTTTGTAATAGAATTTCCAAATTAATTTATTATCTACTAAGGGTTTATGTTTCATTTAATTTAAATTTTTTTTTTGCATAACAAATATATTATAATATTTAACATGCGTTTAGATTTATTCGAGCATTTAACTATATTTAAATTTTAAATTTATTATATGCAAATTAATTTTTTATTTGATGTATATTTTACATATATTGCAATCTATTATGAAAGATATTATAATTTTTTATTAATGTAATATTATAATTTATTTAATTTAATAAATTTTCCTTTTTAATATTATTATAATTTTATGTTAATATATTTTATTGTTTTATATATTTTTAATGTAATAACATTTTAATTTTGTTTTGTAAGAGCATGTAAGCTTTTTAAAGTTTTCGATAGACTTGACCAACATAATTTTTTGATATTGTTTATGTTGTAGTTTAATTAAATTTTTTTTTTTGCAGAATAAACTTATTACGTACAGACACCTAAAACACTATTAACCGATAAAATATAATCTGAAAACTAGACCACTAGAGGTTTCCAACAACATTCTAATCGTCGTTTGGATCCTTCTTGTTTGATGGGAAACTGTTTCCCAACATTGATAATCGAGAATTAGTTCTCTAGATTTTTGTCTTGGGGAAACTACCATAACGCTCGAATCACAACTTCGAATGAGATTCTGTTTTTGGATACACAAAGATATTAGGGTTATCAAGTTGTACATTAATTTTCATTCTACTACGAGTTGTTTTAGTCTTCCAATTCTGATTTCCCTCTCTGATAATCAGATCATACGGCGGTTAGGGTTTTAGGAATTTTCTTGAATACATTAAACGATAATATATTTTATATTTTACAACAAGTTTTAATTCAATTTTAGGATTGATGCCTGAAACACTATTTACCGATGAACTATACCTACAAATCTGGATCGAAAACATGATATGAAAATTAAACCATTGGGGTTTCTCAAAACATTATCGTTCTTTGGGTCATTTTAGTTTGACGGAAAATTGTTTCTAAACATTGACAATCGAGAATTCTTTCTCTAAAGATGTGTCTTTGAAAGTTCACCTAACTTTCATATGAACACTTCTAATGGGATTCCATTTTCTACTTCAAAGAGATATTAAGATTATCTAAGTGCGCACCAATTTTCATTTTATTACTATCTTTCGCTTTTTCGTTTCCGTTTTGTCTTTTAGGTAGTTATATCATATGACGTTTATGGTTTTAGGAATATGGTTTTAGGAATATGTAAGTAGTTTTAAATTTTAATAGATTTAACAATAAATTATTTTTTTATAAGTTTTAATTTTATTTAATTTGTTTAAATTTAATTTTATTCATTTATTTTTCAGGATAAATCTATTAGAATATCTATCATGAGTTTAGATTATTTTAACAGATTTAAAATTTTAATTTTTAATTCAAAAATTGATTTTCTTATTTGGTATATGTTTTACATATGATGCAATCTTCTTTGAAAGTCAATGTAATACTATTTTTAGTTTATTTAATACAATTATTTTTAATATCAATATAATATTATTATTTATTTTATGTAATATTTCTTTTTAATATTAGGATAGTGTACACAAATATAGTTTATTGTTTGATATATTTTTCATATGATAAAATAATTAATTTTGCCTTGCTCGAGCATGTAAGTTTTTTAAAAGATTCTAATGGAATTTTCCTAAATATCATTTTTTATATTTTATATATTTTAGTTTAATTTATTTTATTTTCTTTGAAGAAATAAACCTATTACGAATTGACGCCTAATATATGATTTATGGATGAACTCTATTTCTGAGTTTAGATCAAAAACAGATCTAAAAACTACAACATTGAGGCTTTCAAACAACATTCTGACCATCATTTGGGTCATTCAAGTTTTACGAGAATTGTCTTCCGAACGTTGATAATCACAAATTCAATATCACCACTCCAAATGTGATCTCGTTTTATGCTACGAAATCAAGATTCACACCAATTTTTTTTCAATTACGAGTTTTTTCGTCCTCCGTTTCTCTTTTCTTATTTCGTTCTCTGTTTATTATCTAACACGAGTTTAAATAATATTTTATTTAAATTTTTGTTGTGCAAGATAAATCTATTATAATATATAGTGCGGGTTAAAATTTTTTTTTGTTTTGCAGGATAAACATACATTTATCTAAACATGTAAATTTTTGTAATTTTTTTGTTTATTCTACTTAAATTATTATTTTTATTTGACATATGTTTTACATATTATACAGTTTAATTGAACGGTAGTATAATTTCTCGATTAATATAATACTATTATTTAATTAATCTAATACATTAAAAAATTTATGATAGTTTTATACAAAAATAGTTTTTGGTTTAATTTGTTTTGGAGGAATACGTAGTTATTTTTAAATTTTGAGGGAGCATGTAAGTATTTATAAAATTTTAATTTGTTTTAAGTAGATTGAAGTTTTATTTGATATATCTTTTATATATAATACAATTTGTAATATGAATCCGAGTTTATTAAACATGAATCCAAAATAATATGGGTTTGACGGATATGGATTTTATCGGATAATTAACATATAAAGTTTTGATGAATCTGGTTAAAGTTTTGATTATTCAAATAATCAATAATCCACAATATAAGTTTACCATTCATTATATATCTTTAGGGTTAATAAAATGATTGATTACTCTACGATTTGTTTTATGTTAATCCTATGTTTATCGTACTTTTTTCTAATATAGGGTTTAGTATAAATTCGTCGTATAAGGGCTATTAAAAATTTTATAAGTATAGGGTTTTAATCCTATATTGATTACTTTAAAATTTTAATATAATTTTATCTTAATTTCTTATAAATTAGAGTTTAGTATCATATAAGTTTAGGGTAAACATTTTTTTTTCCAACGACATCCAAATAATCGAGAAAATAGACTCAAAATGGAGAACGACAACTCTAAAACACCTGCAGATACTCGAGCGAGACGGGTTAAGACATCTGTTTTGTGATTCAGAGCTCTAGAAATTACCGATAGATGACATAGAGAAAATGAAGAACTCAGTCGCAGATACTCCTCCTGGTAAGGTAGAAATGCCGGCCACTCCTCTGGGCGATCAAATATCAGCATCACCGTCTAACAGTCCGTCGAAATCTCGAACTCAGTGATGTGTCTTGCCTGTAATGATCTCAGCGCCATATCACTGCCTCCACCTCCGCATGCAAAGCCGAAAGGCTCTGGCGACTATGTTTTGTTGCTGAAAATACCACATCTACTGAATCTGGGAAACAAATCCAACCGAAATCCGTGTGTTGCTCGGTAGTTTTCCAGGAAGCGTCCACAAAACACATATGTCTTGTGAAACTTGGATCTTCTGTGGAAGAAAATATAGAGATTGACTTATATAAGTCTATATGTGACCCTTGTTGGTCGCATTGTTTAGTAAGGTCTTTTCGAGCCTCTATCCATTCCAAATAGTCTAATTCTGCTATATTCAATATCAGTCTGGATCTAGGTCCTTCTTTGTAAAACAAAAAACATTTTTCGCTTTCCAAATTTGCTAAATAATCCATGGAAACATATTTATGTTGACATGATTTGAAATCCGCTAAAACATATAGTCTAAATTATATCAGACAGAGTTTTCATGGAACACCCCTGGCACAGACGGAGAGAGGGGACAGAGTCCATACTTGTACCATACGGGTAAACATTTATTGTATTAGTTTTTACTTATCATTTATCGTATATATTCATCGTATAATCTTTATTTTTTATTTTTGAAATTTAAATTATGAATCATAAAAAAATAGAATTTGGTTGTATCTTGTATGGTAAATTTAATAAATCAAGAAAAATGTGGACTTTCAATTATAAAATTTGATTTATTTTTAATATACAATAACAACGCCATAAGTTTTAATAAATTATGTATAACTTGAACAGAAAAGTACATAATGATAATAAATATAAGGATTAAGAATATATTAATTACTTTCGCATTTTTTATGTAAATCTTATTTTAATTTATTAATATTTTTATTGATATTGGCTTTCGTTTATTTATATGCAGTATATTAATCTATTTAATTTTTTATATATATTTCTTAAATAGATTTTAATACTCCCATGCGAGTCCACCTCTAGTATTCTTTAATAGTGTTACACATGTATACTACGTCCACATAAAGTAATTATCCATTATGACTCTTTTTATTTTACCGCTTCAACTTTGTCTATAAATATGTTACCACCACTTTGTAATTACATACACCTAGTAAAAAAGTACAATAAAAGGCTTCATAATAAAAGAAGTATTCTACTTTGTGTTCT
>JAKUCM010000238.1:0-27759 GCA_023374145.1 Lepidium sativum | reverse complement strand
GAGTCCACTAGATCCATATGCATGTAATATTGACAAAAAAAAATAAAGTGTACAAGTCACTATATATATAACGCAAATGCACTCCCAAAACACGACGTATAGGAATTACAAAAAAGATTGAATCGAATTCTATGGAAAAATAGCATAAATGGTTTTAATAAGAAAGAAATGGTCTTAATTAGAGGGTTAATTTAATGAAAATATATAAATTTTTGAAAAATAAAAATATTTACACAAATTTTTAAAAATTATTTTTGACAATTTTGCCAAATTTAATTATTTTGTTCTTAATATACTGATATCGAACGAGTTAAACTGATATTGTTTTATGTATATCAATAAGATTTAAGTTATATTGCATATGTATCAAATGCGTTAGATAAATAATATATTTGAAAATTCGGTAGGACTTAAGTTGAACATATAAAAATATTATTTACACGGTACCAACATATATTTCACGGTACAAAAAGAAAATAACATAAATATCCAACATATCAAATGAGTGTCAAATTGTAACACAATAATTATGTTATTGTGTATAAACTGCATAATATCAGTGTATATAATTGTGTATTGTATATATTAAATATGTCAGAAGTACATAAATATATGTACGCAGATTAATAAACACTTTACCTAGTAACAACATATGTTTCACAATACATAGAAAAAACATGAATATATAACATATCTATATAATTGTTTAGCGTATGTAATAAATATATTAGAGGTACACATATATATAAATAAATATTTGAGCAACTATTTAAATTTTTACATTGTTACAAGAGAACATTGGGTATTATTCGAAAAATTACACAAAATTTAATTTTTTAAAAATTTATGTCAAATTCTTAATTTTTTAAAAACTAGTATATATCTAATATAATTTCTCTTAATTAAAAATATATCCCAAAAAAAGAGATTTTTGAATGGTTGAATGTAGTTTTTTTAACAATAGTGTAGTCTCAATAATATTAATAGAATTTTAAGGTATTTGGATTATGGTTAAGTTTTGTCAATTTAATTGTTTTAGAAAAAACTAGATATTTACTTAATCAATTTTTGTTAATAGTGAACCACAACTAGTCGATTTAATAGTCAAGTTCCTACATAATATAAGTAGTAGAACTTAATCTCCGAATATAAGAAAATGTCTGATTTTAGTGGACTTACCATTTATCATTAGAATAAGGTCAATTCATGATATTAATCTAATATAATATTAAAGTTTTTTGGTATATTAGTGTTTTAATATATTGTAGAACTTCTTATTTTCTTAACAATTGGATCGATAAAATTTGATTTTTAGCTGAAATCTGCTTCTTCACAATCTTTTTTAATCTTTTATATGTGATAGAAAAATGTCTATAAAAATAATTAGATAGAGCATCTAAACCATTAAAAATAACTTGATATTTATGAAAAAATAAATCATTTTTCTATGACACTGCCATTTTATGAAAAATAAATAAACAATGTAGACATATTACACATTTGCACCATTTTTTTTTTTTTTTAATTTCAGTATTTATTGTTGACAAAAAAATTCAATATTTATTTATTATTTCAAAGGGATGGATGTATTTTATACGGACTAAATACATTTTTTTGACTGAGGACAGGTGATCCAGTGGTGTACTCACAAACCCCTACCTAAGAGTGGATTTAAAAAGTCAATAAGCTAATTGAAAAAAAAAAAAAAAAGCATTTTTCCGTTACGGTCTAAACGTATTACTTATCCGATAGTAAGTATTTTTATACGGTGTAAAAAGGTCACGTGCTACTCTCTGCTATTAACCTCTGGGTAATTCGAAAACCCTAAGAGCCATTTCTCTCATGTCAATCTCACTTTCTCTTTTGGGTGAGAAATAAGTCTCTCCCTTTCTCCTCTTCAATCGGAAGTCTCTCTCAGGTGATCGGAATCGTTACTGGAATCCAATTCTCATACTGATGATTAATCAAATCTCGTTAATTCTAGGGTTTTTATATTGTTTTCTTATCTGAATCATCGACGTCCAACGATTTTTTTTATTGTGGGGACGCTTATTCGTTTTGATTTGTTGATGTTTTTAAATCTCGTTTTCGATTTTGATGAAGGGAAAAATGAGCAGCCGTTCGAGTAGAACTATTTACGTCGGAAACCTTCCCGGCGATATCCGCGAGAGAGAAGTTGAAGATTTGTTCAGTAAGGTATATGAATCGTTTGTGCTGATTATGTAATTGGTACTTGTGATTGTGTTTGTCTTTGTTCTATGTGTTTATGTCGATCTTTTTTGTTAGTTTTGTCTGCAGTTTATTGTGTTTCCTTAAATGTTGGATTAAGAAATCAGGATGGTCTGAAAATGTGTGTTTGCAATGTTTATGTGTGAAGAAATTGAGTAAAACTTAGAAATGATATTATACTGGCTTGTGATTATTTGAAGGAAGTAAAAATTGTTCTTTGTTGTATGCAGTATGGACGTGTTGTTCAAATTGATTTGAAGATTCCACCGAGACCTCCAGGCTATGCATTCGTCGAGGTCAGCTTATTATGCAACAGCATGTTTATGCGGATGTTTGTTGATTTTGATTGTCAAATCCTTTTGCAGTATTCAGGAGTTTGCTTTTGTAGTGAGATACTGCCATCAGTGACTAAACATTTTAGTTATTCTGTAATATTTGTGTTTTAGTTTGAGGATGCTCGGGATGCTGAAGATTCAATTCATGGTCGTGATGGCTATGACTTTGATGGTCATCGTTTACGGGTTTGTTAATCACCAAATTCTAAAATTACATCATAAATTTTTTTATTTTACTTGTTTTCTTGCTGGTTGCCTAACATATGTGAAACATGTTGGTCACTGTAGGTGGAACTAGCTCATGGTGGGAGGCGATCATCAAATGATGCTCGTGGTAGTTACAGTGGTGGTGGTCATGGTAGTCGTGATGGTGGTGACTTTGGTGGTCGTGGGCGTGGACCATCTAGGAGATCTGAGTACCGCGGTATATATGATATTTCTGGGATTAGTGTGTTCAAAGTTTAGGAGAAATCTTCTTATTAATAATTTCCATTATACAGTTGTAGTGTCAGGTCTACCTTCATCTGCTTCCTGGCAAGACCTCAAGGTGGCTACACAGTTTTTGACAAGTTTCTCATTGTTGTTCCTATATTTTGAAGATTACTAATCTAGACATAAATCTCTTTCTTTCTTCAATTTCTAATGTAGGATCACATGCGTAAAGGAGGGGAAGTCTGTTTCTCTCAAGTGTTCCGTGATGGTAGAGGTAAGGCCTCATATTGTACCTGAAATAGAGATGTGTGTAAACCTGTTTGTATTGTTTTGCATGTAAGGCCTGTTTTAACTAGTCTGTGGCCTGCTTCAAAAATCTTTTTCTTGGAAAATTTTATACAGGTACAACTGGAATTGTAGATTATACCAGCTACGAGGACATGAAGTATGCGGTGAGATGCTCTTCTTGTTCCTATCTTTTGATTAGTTTTGTAGGTGAGAATCTGTTCATCCTTAATTACTCATGCGTATATTTATCATTTTCTTCAGATAAAAAAGCTCGACGATACAGAGTTTCGGAATGCATTTTCTCGTGGATATGTCCGGGTATGTTAAAGCCAAATATTTTTGAGAACGGCATTCTTCTGTAATGGTATTTGACATTTCCTCATATCATTATAGGTTAGAGAATATGATTCAAGGAGGGACTCGAGGAGCCCTAGCCGTGGAAGATCCTATTCTAAGAGCCGCAGCCGTAGTCGCAGCCGTGGGAGGAGCCACAGCCGTAGTCTCAGCTGCAGCAGAAGCAGGAGCAAGAGCAGGAGTCCAAAGGCTAAGTCCTCGCGTAGATCACCTGCAAAATCTACATCAAAATCTCCTCGCTCCCGCTCCCACTCTAAGTCAAGGTCACTTTCTCCACGAGGGTATGCCTTTTTCTTTCTTTTATGTTTATGCTGAAAACCCACCAGATTATATATCAAAGGCTTTAGCTCTTGAGGTTTACGAGCATCTCATTAGAAGAAGTCCTTAGGATGACTTCAGAGTTGTCAATTGATATCGCTTCTAGTTAAGTCTACTATTTTTTCCCTGCTGGAAGTTTGGCCTTTTATTTCTAAGAATGGTTTTGTTTCCTAGATATGGATATACGTACAATCAACTGAAATATGGGAATTAATATCTGGTGGATTTCTTGGTTGTTTGTATACAACTGATTCGTCTCATAGGTATACCCTCTATCTTAGACGGGCAAATTTGGAATTGAAACTTTCTTTTCTCTTAGTTTTCTGATATATCCATTGCTGCTAGATGGGTAACAATGGAGACACTGGATCGCATTGATAGTGTCATGTCATCAAAATATGGATCCATGGATGAGCTAGGAAACATTTATTCATTACCTGCAATTCAACCAGCAATCTGGATTTTCATGGAACCGATGCTGTACTGGACACATGGTTTGATAGAATTAGATTCTCCTTAAGATTTTCCATCTCCGCCCTCTTATTTTAACGAAAAGCCTACGTGTGTTTGCTTATGCTAGGAATCGTCTAAAGTTTTGTTTTGTTTTTTTTGCTTTCTTGTGTTAACGTTTTGATCTCTGACATGGAATGAGGCATCAAGGATTTTGGTGAAACAGCTATTAAACACTGGAATATTGGATATTAAACTGGATTTGTTTCTCGGACTTTTGCAGATCTCGTTCAAGGTCAAGATCTCCCCTACCCTCTGTACGTCATTGTACATTCTGTAATCATATATACTATCACAACAATATTGTCCATTCTCGATCTATACTATCCACAAGAAAAGATCAGTCTGTAATTAAGTTCTCATCGTCTGGAAACTTTTGTGTTTCAGGTTCAGAAGGAAGCAAGTAAGAGCCCTAGCAAGCAGCCAATGGAAGCAAAGAGCCCTATCCGTAGCAGGAGCAAAAGCAGAAGCAGGAGTCCATCTAGGTAATTCACATTCTTTTACACTTGTTTTGTACAATTCTGGTTCGTTGTCTGAATCTCTCTCCAACTATATATACAGGTAAAGAAAACCCTCATTTATCAGGTAAAGAAAGATGGGTTTTGTTGGATGGTTCTCTTATGTTTTTGGTGTGACTAAAACAAGTATGAGAAGTTGAGAACTAGTTTCTCTTTCAACATCCTTGACTCTCTTTTTTACTTTTTCTTAAACATTTAATGCTACTAAGAATATTAAATAAACTCCGGTTCATCTTTTATTTATGATTTGATTCAAAATAAATAGTCCCTGAGCTAATATATATATATATATATATATATAAACAAAATATGGCAAAATTAAATTAAGTTGACCAAAAATGAAATCTTTTGCAAAATATTGAAAACATACTATAACAAAATTGTTGTTGCTAATGACAAGTTTTCAGAAATGAAATATCTCTACATGTTATTTTAATTCTATAATTATCATCAGTATTATAGAGTTGTAACTTGTATCTATCAAAAATAGACAATAGTACAATTATTGGCTTGGTGCGTTATGCATTATTTTCCCTTGTGTGGTGATTGGTAAATATGTGATCCACTTACCCGTTATATTAAATCCCGGTTTACTCAAACCGGATCGATAACCATATATAAGATTCTAAGCACAAGAGTAAGTTTGGATAAGAAAGAACCGCCACTAAAATGAGTGAGTTGAAGAAGAAGAAGGTTTGGGAGAGAGGATCCATGGCTGAATCTGTCTTCTCTTTTCTATCTGAAGTTGTTGTCTTCAACATCTTCTTCAAACTCCAAGATGATCCACGAAATTGGGCTCGTCTCGCTTGTGTCTGTACCAAGTTCTCTTCGATTGTACAAAACGTTTGCTGCAAAACTCAGTGTTACTCCACAATCCCTAACTTAGTCTCCGATCTCATCTCTTCTCCCTCCGCTGCTTCCGCTTCTTCTTCTTCGTCTGATTTTTCTGTTGCTCCTCCTGGTGGTTGGGATTCTCTTTACAAACTCGCCGTCTGTTGTCCTGGCCTCTACCACGCCGGAATTCTCCTCGAAAACTCCGATTTCGGTCTAGAACGTAAACTAGGTCCTGATTTAGGTCTCCACAGACTCGATCCGAAACCTACACCGACAGATCCGGCTTGTGAAAACGGTGAAGTTTCGAATTCAAACGGATCTGGTTTAAAACCGACTTCGTGTTGGTCTCTCTATGATGATCTCTACACAGATACTCTTTCAGCTCCTCCTGAAGAATCAAACACCAAACAAGAAGAAATCGAAACTAGTGAAATCAGACCTGGACGAGACCATCCACCAAAGAAACGAAGGAAGGTTTGTCGATCTCTTGGATCTCATTTAGCTTCAGGACCTTGGTTTCTTAGCCGTGAACAAGGTAACAAGCTTTTAGCAAGTAGATTTCGAGGTGATTGTTTATACATTTGCAATTGGCCTGGATGTCTTCATGTTGAAGAGAAACGAAACTACATGTTATTCAGAGGAATTTTCAAGGATTTCAAAAAGTCTAGAGTTTGGAGAACGATCAATGATGGTAATCGAAGTAAGATCTTGGGATTGAAATGTGCATTTTGTAAATGTGATGAGACTTGGGATTTGCATTCATCGTTTTGTTTAAGAAGAGTGTTTGGGTTTCATGATGATGGTGAACCAGTGGTTAGAGCTTATGTATGTGACAATGGACATGTCTCTGGTGCTTGGACTGTGATATGCCATGGAAGGTTTACGTAAGAAGAAGCAAACAAAAGGTTACTTCAGAGGAAGAAGCGTGTGATAACGCAGAGTTGAGGACTAATGAGAAGCCAGCAGAGTAATGTGGCTCGTTGGTTAAAGTTGAGATCGGTTTCCAAGTTAGTTAAGGAGCCGTTAGTTGTTTGTTATAAGTTTGAACTATAAAGGTACGTGATTCTGTAACTGGCATTTTGTGAATTTCTCATAAACATTTCTGTAACTTTTGAAGTGTGGAAATAAAAGATAGAGTTTTCTTAGCTTGTTATCTATCAATTGGTGCAGTGAGTTGTCTTCAAGATGCCGGTGACGAGATCAGCGGACACGGCGGAAGGCGACGTCGCATCGCGTTTATCGGACTTCGCGGGGAGACTTGAGTCGGTTACAGTGGAGCTGCAAGAATCGAAGAGGGAGACAAACGTGAAGTTAAATGAAACTTCGAATCGTCTCGATGCGATGAGCGCTCAAATGTCGAAGATTCTCGAGTTATTCGGTGAACCGGCGAATGTCGAAGCACGATCGCCGATGACGTCGGGACCAGACTCAATTGCGGCGCAAGATGATGGAAATCGTTTTTCCTCGGCTCCAGCGATAGTAGCGGATGGAATTGCGGAGCAATCAGTAGCTTCGATGTTAGCAAATCGCGATACTCTGTTGCGCAATGCCTTGGTGGTGAAATGGTAGACACGCGAGACTCAAAATCTCGTGCTAAAGAGCGTGGAGGTTCGAGTCCTCTTCAAGGCATAATATTGAAATGGAATAAGTTCGGCAGCGGATCGCGAAATCTTGGTTATCGAGATGCCGATCTTTGAAGGTAAAGATCCCTACACTTGCCTGAATATTGTAGAGCGTTTCTTTAATTTGGGGAAGTATTTCGATTCCCAGAAGGTCGAATTGGTGTCGTTGAGTCTCTCAGGGAGGGTTCTTAGTTGGTTTAATTGGGAAGCAAAGAGGAATCCATTTTTGAATTGGGAAGGATTTAGAGATAAACTCTTAGCACGATTCGATCGTGCTTGTCATCTCTCGCCTCACGATAGATTTCATGAACTGCGGCAACTAGGATCCATAGATGACTATGTGTTTGAGTTCCAGGATCTATCATCGCAGTTGGATCACATTTCCGAGAAGAGTCAAATCTTTGTGTTTAGAAAAAGTTTAAAACCTGAAATTAAGGTACTGTTGAAGCTCATGAAGCTGAGGTCCTTAGATGAGATGATAGAAATGGCTCTGGAGCTGGAGCCGACAGTAATAGCAAGAATGGTGGAGGGAGCTATTGCCATTGAAGTGCAATCTGAGATAGTGGGGGAACCAGCTCTTTTTAGAACCAAGCAGCTCACAGCGAGCACCTCGGGGTGGAAGAGGAAGAGTGTAGCGACACCGGTTCCATCGTCGCGGGAGTTTGCGGGGTCGAACTCAGTGGCAAAACCGAGTGGGTCAGGAGACAGACGCAGTTTATCTCCTGCAGAATATGAGGATAAGCGGAGGCGGAAATTATGTTTCCAGTGTGATGCTCCTTATGTTCAGGGACATAAGTGTGCGTTGAAGGAATTACAAGTCATGATGGTGGTTGAAGGAACTGAGTTTGGAGTTAATAATAATGACCATTCCGATGGGGAGGAGGAGGAAATTGTGTTTCAACCCTCGTGTGCAGCTCTGTCTTTGCAGGCTTTCTGTGGTGATCAGCCTCTATCAACAACAAAGGTGAAAGGAAGAATTGCAAAAAACTGAGGTGGTCATAATGTTGGATAGTGGGGCTACGCACAATTTCATAGCACCCTCGGTGGTTACGAGATGTAGACTTCAAACCACCAAAGCTTGTGGCAATGTGATTCTGGGAACAAGTATGTTAGTGCAAAGTTTAGAGCTCTGTAGAAATGTGAGGTTTGGATTTGATTCTCTGCAATTTCAAGCGGACTTTATCACGCTGGAGCTGGGAAGTGCTGATATAATTCTCGGTATTCAGTGGTTAAGAACATTGGGTAAGTGTGAGATGGATTGGGATGCTCATGTGTTATCTTTCATGCAGCATAGTCAACGGGTTACACTAATGGGGGACCCGAACCTGAGTGCTCTCATCACACCAGCAAGTGTGTTACAGGCTCATGTGTTCACAGGAACAGAGACAGAACCACAGTTAGTAACCATGGTGTCAAGTGTGATTCCACACTTGGAATTGCAAGGCGTGATACAACGTTTTGAGGACATATTTGCGGAACCAAAGGGTCTGCCACCATTGAGAGGATATGAACATATTATCACACTTCTACCTAACACGAAGCTGGTGAGTGTTCGTCCTTATAGGTACCCTCATGCGCAAAAGGCAGTCATGGAGACTATGGTTACTCAGATGTTGTCTTCTGGAATCATAAGAGAAAGCCGCAGTCCCTTCTCTAGTCCAGTTCTTTGGGTGAGAAAGAAAGATGCTAGCTAGAGATTATGCGTTGATTATAGGGCTCTCAACCGAGTGACGATTCCTGATAAGTTCCATATCCCTATTATTGATGTATTACTTAACGAGTTAGCTGGTGCGTGTGTGTTCTCTAAACTTGATCTACGAGCAGGTTACCATCATATAAGAATGCAGGAGGAAGACATTGCGAAAACTGCTTTTCGGACAACTGATGGTCACTTTGAATTCTTGGTGATGCCGTTTGGGCTCACAAATGCCCCGGCCACGTTTCAAAGTTTGATGAATGCTCTGTTCAAACCTTTTTTACGAAAATTCGTCTTGGTCTTCTTTTATGACATATTAGTATTCAGTTCTTCAATGCAGGAGCATGTTCACCATTTGGAGGTAGTTTTTAAGGTGTTTCAGACTCACAAGCTCTTTGCTAACCAGAAGAAATGCTCATTCTTTCAACAGCAAATTGACTATCTCGGTCACATCATTTCTAAAGGAGTATATACTGATCCATCCAAAACTTTAGCAATTCAGAATTGGCCCCGACCAGTATTGGTGAAGCAACTGAGAGGTTTTCTTGGACTGACAGGTTACTACAGACGTTTTGTAAGACACTATGGATCCATTGCTAAGCCACTAACTGCCCTCTTAAAGAAGGATCAGTTTCATTGGTCTTCAGAGGCTTCCCGAGCTTTTGAAGAGCTTAAGAAAGCAATGCAATCAGCTCCAGTACTAGAACTCCCAGACTTCACAACTCAGTTTATTATTGAAGCTAATGCTTCAGGCAGTGGATTGGGAGCAGTTTTGATGCAGGGCCAGTACCCAATAGCTTTCTTTAGCTGTGTTTAGACAGAGAGGGAACAAAATAAATCTTTATATGAACGTGAGTTGATGGCCATAGTCTTAGCGAACATTACCTCTTTGGCACAAGATTTCTGGTTCGTACAGACCAAAAGAGCCTTAAATTTCTGTTGGAACAGAGAGAAGTCACAATGGATTACCAAAAGTGGCTAATGAAATTGTTGGTGTATGATTTTCAAATCGAATATAAGCCGGGTGTGGAGAACAAAGCTGCAGATGGACTTCCACATTGCCATTTGAGTGAAATGCTGGTGGACAATGTGACTCTTTTTGCGCTGACATTACCTAACTCCTTGCAGGCTCAAGACTTATACCGAGAAATTGAGAACAGTTTGGAAATATCCTGCCATGAAGCATTACATTATCACCAACAACAGGGTCTTCTTTAAAGGGCGTCTTGTATTCCTGAGGAGTCTAGTTCCATTCCTCTCATATTGACCGAGTGCCATAGCAGTGTGCAAGGAGGACATTCTGGTGTGCTTCAAACATGGAAACATATTCAATCCCAATTCCATTGGCGGAACATGAAGTTTGATATCCAGAAATTTGCGGCTCACTGCAATGTGTGTCAGACTCATAAGTATAGCACAATGCAACATGCTGGTCTCTTGCAACCGCTGCCTATTCTAGATCAGATTTGGTCCCACTTATCACTCGATTTTATAGAAGGGTTACCGCTATTTCATGGGGTGAATGTCATCATGGTCGTGGTCGATAGGTTGAGTAAGTTTTCTCATTTCCTTACTCTTCGACACCCTTTCTCTGCTCCAGTGGTAGCTCAACTTTTCATCAAACACATAGTCAAGCTCCATGGTTTTCCTGAATCATTAGTGTCAGATCGTGATAAAAAATTTCTTAGTGTGTTCTGGAAAGAATGTCATCGGTTGTCCTCCACGACATTGAAGTTCTCTACTGCTTACCACCCTGAGTCTGATAGTCAGACTGAGGTGGTTAATCGGTGTTTGGAGACCTATCTTCGCTGCTTTGCTTCAGGACACCCTCGCACATGGTCTCAGTTTTTACACTGGGCAGAATACTGGTTCAATACTTCTTTTCACACTTCATTGAAGGCGACACCTTTTAAAGTTGTCTATGGACGTGACCCTCCTCGTCTGTTCCCATATGAGCATGGTTCTACTACTAATTATGCACTTGAACAGATGCTACTGGAACGTGACAGGTTTTTAGCAGACATTAAGGACATTTGTGTCACGCTCAAGTTGTGATGAAAACTAATGCTGATAAGCATCGCAGGGATCTTGAGTTTCAGGTGGGTGATCAGGTGTTCCTTAAACTGCGTCCTTACCGACAGCATTCAGTGAGTAAACGTCTTTGTCAAAAGCTTTCTGCACGCTTCTATGGGCCTTTTGAGGTCCTGGAAAAAATAGGGGCTATGGCGTATCGACTGCGTTTGCCAGAGGATTCTCGCATACACCCCGTGTTTCATGTCTCCTTGTTGAAACCTGCGTTAGGCACTCATCACATAGTAAGTGAGCTGCCTCGCTCATTGACTGTAACAAATGAATTTCAACTTGTTCCTCAATCTGTGAAGGCTGTTCGTTATACTTCAGCAGACGAATTGGAGGTACTGCTTACGTGGACGAATCTTCTGTCTCATGAAGATTCATGGCTCTTGGCTACCGCGATTCACAGCATTTTCCTGATTTTAAGTTTGGGGACAAGCTTCGTCTTTTCCGCAGGGGTATTGATATGTCATGGAAGGTTTACGTAAGAAGAAGCAAATAAAAGGTTATTTCAGAGGAAGAAGTGTGTGATAACGTAGAGCTGAGGACTAAAGAGAAACCAGCAGAGTAATGTGGCTCGTTGGTTAGAGTTGTGATTCTGTAACTGGCATTTTGTGAATTTCTCATAAACATTTCTGTAATTTTTGAAGTGTGGAAATAAAAGATAGAGTTTTCTTAGCTTGTTCTCTATCAGACTGCTTTACCCCTCTACATGTGAGTGAGCGACAGAGATAAAAGAGATGTCTTTTGAGTGATTCATTTCAAAGAGACGTCTTTGACAAAGACTCAGAGATTAAAGAGACAGTCTTTTGATTGATTCTTTCTTCAAAGGTTTGTTCTTTTCTTCTGAATATGTATTTATCAATTTGCTTAGCTTTGTTTCATGTTTCTAAGTTATGGTGTTTGAATGTGTTAAGCTTGACCTTGAAGAAATTGGGTCTCTTGTTGTTTTAGTTTTAGGATGAGATTCAGTTTCATCTGTTATCCATTTATCATTAGTGAACTGGTTTTTGTAATAATCTTTTATCTTTTAAGTTAATGATCCATTAGACTAAACCTTCTGTTAAAACATGTTTTGTGATTCAAGTATTGAATAGTTAACATCCATTTATATACTACACAATTGTACGCACAAATCAGGAAAAAACGAAAATTAATTATTAATTTGTTTGATTATAAACAACGAAGTATTATTAAATGGAAACTGTCGAGGATAGGTAGTTTAGTGGTGTAATTAATTTACGAATCTTCAAAACACCAAGGATCGAACCCCCTACATGCAATAGTATGATCGAGATTTAAAAATTAGGACAATTGACATAAAAATATTAAATGGAAACCATCTCTTTGTCTCAGAGTCTTCAAACTACATAATGCCACTTCTTTTTGTAAAAATCGTATCAGAAATGTCTCACGCGCCTAACTTACTCTTTCCAAAAAGGTCAAAATTACCAACGGAAACTGACGAAACGCGCTTCACGTGCGCGTGGGATATATTTCAGCTAGAAATTTCCTGCATAACACGCGCGTGGGCCTGAACCTTATAAGCAGTCTAATAAAATTAAAATCCGGCCCATTAACGAATATAGAGTTGAACCTGATTTGAATGAAGTGGGCCTATTACATGGGCTTCAACTATGCGCGCGATTCCGGCCTTTGAAACTTAAACGACATCGTTTTAGTAAATTGCTATCGACTGTAATTTCGACTTTGAGGAATTTTATTTTTTTGTCCTCTTAGTGGCTCTTATGTCGATGCCAAAAAATTGAAAGTCCAAGAAAAATTCTGAAATTCAATCTCACATAACCCCACAACTGATGGCAGATAAACAGAAAACAAATCCATAAAAGCAAAACAGAGTAACATGTTCTTATAAAAAGGAAGAAAATTAGAATGTTTCATAAACCTGAAAGCTAATATTACCATATATGGTTCTCATCACTGAAACAGTGCTTTCACTTGTCTTCCTTAACAGAAGTTTGTTCTTCTGCTTTGGCCTTCTCTGTTGCCGGAACTTCTTCCTTGATGGCATCATCTTTCTTGTCTCCGGATTGTGCTGTTTCTTAAGAAATTACAAAACAAAATGCATTTCATTACTTAAGTTACCAATTTATACAGGAACAAAGAAACACAAAGCCAGCATGATGTCATACTTGACATCTAACAAAGTCATTCAACCAGTTAGAAGGTCTCCTAAACCCTTACCTTCATCATCACTGTCTTCAAACTCGTCCATTCCACTCATACCACCACCCATGCCTCCCAAACCGCCCATTCCACCAAGTCCTTCAAGGCCGGGCATACCACCAAGTCCACCCATGCCACCGAGACCTTCAAGTCCACCCATACCACCCAACTTCTACAATATGCAAGGATTAATCATGAAGTCAGTTCTCAAAGCTACATATATACGACGCAGTAGATAAACAAGATTCACAAGTTAGAAACAAACCGAGAAATCCATTCCTCCCATTCCAGGCATTCCACCCATTCCTCCCATTCCAGGCATTCCACCCATTCCTCCCATTCCTTCCATTCCTCCCATATCCATATCTCCTGCACCTAAAGCAAAGCAGAGCAAAACAAAAACATTTAAGAAGTTAGCACTTTCAGAGGTTTTATGAATTGCTGAGTGTGTACATAAGAACATATACAATCTTTTTCAATGATGCTTACCAGCAGCGCCTTCATCGTCCTCATCTACCCACTTCTCCCAATCCACCTTGACATAGTGTGGTGGTTTTCCTACACGCAATAGCTTGTTCCACCTTTCCGGCTCTGCTTTCTCCAAGATACAGAATATGTTTCTTTCTCCAACGTTGATTTTGCTTTCCTGAAATGTTGATAAAGGTTAAAGACTTAGAACTTAACAGGCAACAAATGAAACATTAACACCAAGTTAGTCTACAATTCCCACCTCTACATTGACTTTATCGTGAAGTTCGAGTTTAAGTTCAAAAACATGGTTTTCTGGACCAGCTTTTGCAGAGAAGTTAAAGACTCCTTCTGGTTCTACATTAACTTTTGTGTCCTTTGAATCAGCTAATACAACGGTAAGGAAAATCTTTTCGGTAGTCTCGGCCCACTTGACTTCGGGATGACGGCTGTAAAATACATGAAATGCAATCACTTTCAAGACCAAAATCACAGCAAACATGACAATACAGAAACACCAAACATATATACACATCTAATATACCAAACACGTAGAGAACTATCCTTATAGCATGAATTAAAACTTTATGAACACCAAAGAAAAAGAACATTGCCATTTCTAATACAAACTTAAACCCTAAATCCTAATTCTAATTGCTCAAAGATTCAGACTTTAGATATATAAAAAGAGAGGAGATTGATGCAAGAAGTATACATATACAGCTGGAGACATCAACGTAATGAAAACTCTCGAACCAAACAAAATAAACCCTAAACTTGAAATAAAAACCCTAACTTTATTTTCCACATTTCCCAAAAATCCAATAAAAGCGTAGCCTTAAATCCACCTCTCGTATAAAGACACCAAGTTTCAAAGCTAAACTCATGACGAAAACTGAAAGACAAAAGTGAGCAAAACAGAGAAAAATAACACACTCAGGAATGAATCCGAAAAGCACGATTCAACAACTAGAAGAGTTAGATAAAGATCCTAATCAACAAGAGTAATCAAAATGAATGATTCTTAGTGTACCTCATGTTTACTGGAAGCTGAATAAGAACCCTAGAGAAGAGAAGCGAAGACACAAACGGTGAGGCAAAGATTAGATATTTTTACTTGTTTTGATCGACAGAGAGAAATGGCTTTACTTTATTTTAGTTGCTCCACATATATTTGTCTTTATACTACTACTCGAAGTGCTTATTCTCTACAAGCTAGTGTATCCTAATTAGGTGGGTCATAAAAAATCAACAGTGAGATTTTGGAAATCTATGCTTCTAAACATTTCAACGGTTAAGAAGAACGGATTCAATTTAGGGTTCGAGTGGGACTGATTTCTTTAGCTTTTAAATATTTTCTCTTTTAGCTAAAGTTTCAAATAATTTAGGGATTTTTCAAAAACAATTCAAACTCTCTTTTTGCAATTCGGACTTGATATTTAATTATTTAGACTAAACCACCGAGACTTTTAAAATCAACAAAATAACCCTCTACAACAATCCCAAAGTGTAATCTCCATGTCTAGACTCTCTAAATAGTAGATTTACCTGTTGTGGCCAAGATTATAGAGACTAGGGCGACATTGTTATGTACAATTACAAATTGTAGTTAAACCTGAGTGGTCCTTAATGTATAAACTTAAGACTTTTGAGTTGATTTCAATGAAATGGCTGCAAACATCATCATCATTGTCTTCATCAGGTAATGTGAGCAAAGATGCCAAGTCTACAAGATGCCGCATTGTTGGTCGTCCGTGCGGGCAATTCCAAGGAGATTCCAGATCTGCTAAGTGCTCTACTATCTAACCAAACCAGATTGACAAAAGCATTGGATTTGATAGTTTTCTGATAGATAATGAATTGAGACATTGAACAGATGCAGAACAACTGTGAAGTCTTGAACTTTCAAGTTAAGTTTACCGAGGGATGGTACTAAGACTCTATCATCAGCTCTTAAAGGAAAATGTTGTTTATCTAAGGGAGGGGATTGGTTACCTTCTGCATATCGTGTTTTCTTAGTGAATCTCCGATCATCACGGAAGATCTGCATGCTCGGGATGCCAGCATTGAACGAACTCGTGATGGACAAATTGAATCTGTTTTACTGGTTTTGTAGCTGCTGACAATTGAACATTCGCCGTGGTTATCTCCTAGAGTTGAGATCAGGTCTTTAAGATCTGCCCAAAACAATACAGAACATGTGATATATGATGCAGAATAACATTTGATGCAATAGAAGTACGGCAAACACTACCTTCGACCCCAAAGGTGATGTTCTTGCTATAGGGAACAGCTTTTAGTCTAAAGTGTTGTCCAGCAGGAGCATTCAGATTCTCCTCTAGAAGAAAGCCATTTTCCCTGAAAAGTTGTTATATCATATTAAATCTCTAAACTGATGTCAAGAATAAGAACATGTTACTAAGTCTAATGGTGATCCTTCTTCACCTGATAACATCCATGTGCATCAAAACTGTAACCTCTTCTTCTGGAGAGAGCTCTAAGTTCAAAGGCCTAATTTTAGGAGAAGTTGAATAAAGATGAGTGGCATAAAGAATGATGAAAAAGAGATACTAATACTAGTTTACATATCTTTAAGCAGCATGGAATTTTGGGAAACTGAAAGCAGTGTGGAATCAAGCATCTAGATTTAGATCACAAAAGCAACTTACTGAAGTAAAGGTTGCTGGTTCAGGACAGTTGACCTTGCTAAATGTTCGAAATTAAACTTCTCATCGGCTGCATGCTGGCCACAAAAGTCAATCAATAGTTGTCTACATATATTCAAAAATTTAAACCAAGAAAATGACGAAAACTTGCATTTTCCACAACTCAACCAGAAACTAAACAAATTAAAGGAGGGCCTAAATTTTATGCATATACAAAGTCTCACCTGATCCACAATGAACAGATCTTGATCCAATTTCGCAATGATAAACCCAAGATTAAATTGTCCGAGCACCTATTACACAAAACATAGAGATAAATCGTTCTCGCCGGAAGCCATGATAGAGCAGTACGGAAAAAACACTAAGAATCGATTTTTTGGTGCAGTGATATCGACAAGGCTTGGTAGCAACCTGCATTCTCCTGAAATCTTCTTTTCGGAAAAATCTTTCCAGCTCAGAAGTAGCTGCAGCTAAAGCCCTTGCTTTTCGCTCTTCATCATCTGGTTGAGATAACTCTAATGTTGCCGCGGCAAAGCACCTGTAATTCATCATTTATAAAACATCAGACTTCAATGATTGCATACAGAACACAAAAGAAGGAAAGAAATCTTACTTTTTAGGCTGCGGCGTGTTCATACGTTTAGATATGTAACCTGTGGCCTGTAATCTTGACAGCCTTTCCAACCTCCTCGTCTTGAGCTTTTCAAAACTAAATTCTAATGTGGAATACATTTTTGGACCAGTCGACAGAGCTGGGGAGTCTAACACTGTGACAACAGACCGTACTGGCTGGATGCAACGTGGATTGTCCTCCAAAATTGTCTCCACACATCCCTTGGTGAGTGAGTCATCTGATGTTGGTTCTTCAAAACCCAATGGTTTTCCGTGCTCCTGTAGATGAGATAGTGGTTGAATAACAGTAATTTAGTAGATACAACAACGAAAGATATAGCCACAGTAAACATAAAATTAGCAACATACTGAGACATAGATTTTACTACAAAAGACTCCTTAGTACTTACTCTTTCGTGTCTTTCAACATTCTCAGTAGAGGTTCCAGGAGAAATCCGATCTCCTAGTTGAGAATCCATTTTGTTTGGCGGCACATCTTCCTTCGCGATGACCATTCTATCAACTTGATCACTCTCCATAAGACATCTTGCAGCTAAAGCACGAACTTCAAATTTGCTTTTTTCAACACGATAACTAGGAGTCTGGTTTCTAAGGACAGGTGCCTCAGAGAGCATAGTACTTATGTTCTCATGTTTTCTTTTCCCCGCAGTAAGAAAAGTATGCAAAGTCGACTGGGCAAAGCTAGAGTGATTGCTTAAGTCTTTACTTGTATCTGTAACTTTCTCAGTCAGATTTATGTGAGGCAAACTTTTGCTAGTTGTCTTGTTAAGGTGACTTACAGATAGGGACTCCTCATGCACTGATAAAGGATCTTCCCCTTTATTAGTCCTGTGTGCCTTAGTGTCATATTTGAACTTCTCCAATGTTGAGCTATTATTGATCTCAGCCTCCCTTGAGGGAGCAATTTCCTTCTCAATAGCTTCCCCATCGCTAGTTTTCGAACTAACATCCAAAAGAATCCCTTTTGACCGGAGATTTAATTTCTCTTTTACCGATGGAACTCCGACCTTATCTGATAACTCATAGTTCTCTTCAATCGTGTTAACAATAAAAGACGCATTACTAGACGAGTATATCTCATTCAAACCTTCCTTCAGAGAACTTATAACAGAACTCTCATCAGAAAAGAACACCTTTCTTTTATCGGGTGTGACATTTAAATCACATGCTCCACCTGGCACAATAAAATCCAGAATGGCAACTGGATATTTTCGAGAACTTGTGTCTTTATATAACTCATTCACCAATTTGCTGACTTTTGGCATATCTACTGGTCGACCATTTATAAAGAAATACTGTCGATCTGCCAAATTGCGTCCAGTACCCTGTCCAGGCTTGGAAAGAAATCCTTCAACTCTACAATCGTTTGAGATACATATACTTACAGGCTGTAGACTTGTAAAGGTGTTCATACCAAATACTGTTATGATATTATCTTTAAGAGAACCCCTCCCTTGTGTGTTCAGCACAACAGACTTTGGGTTTTTTCCAGTCGTGTTAGAGCAGACAAACCGCACTCTTTTTGCAATAAGTGCGTATGCCTAGACAAAGTAAATGACAGGAGGAAAATCATTGATCATTGCGGAATCAGAAATCGAGCAAAAGCAGAAAGCTAATACTAGCTAGCATAAGAGGCTGAGATTAAAAAGAGTGCATGGTAAACATAATTCCCAGCTCTATGAGAACTTGCATAAGGACCTTCAACTTAAATTGTGCCAATAAAACTGAGTAACCATCCACATTACGGATAAGAATACAAAATAACAAACAGTAGACATTCAGTGAACCATTGAAGTACTCTGGAAGACAAAAACTTTATGATCCAGACAAGTGTGAGAATATTGAAAACAAAATCAGTTAGAGACTCACGTTCAATAAAGATACAAGCTTCCCATATTCTTTGCGTATGTTGCGTTTAAACTCTTTGCTTCGTACAGGTAAATTAGAAAACAGCTTTCTCACAGTGACAGTGGTACCAATTTGGCGAGCAGTCTTCTTCTCAGCAGTCAGCAAACCAGTCTGATCATAAGTCAAGAGCGTAGCAACGGGCTCATTTTTAGTTCTCGTTTCCACGGTGAGATTTCCCAAAGCACAGAGAGAGCTCAATGCTTCTCCTCTAAAACCATAAGTAGTCAAATTCTGAAGATCTGTGAAATCCTCCAATTTAGAAGTATGGTGCTTAAATGCAAGAACCTGTAGAGATAAAATAATAGTAAAGCAACCCCATTTCATTAACAAGCGAACAAACAAAAGAAAATCACATATAGAAACGACTCGCAGCTCCAATTGATCAGTTACAAATGGGAATCATCAAGAATTCGTCGGAGAGTAACGAAAGAGACCTTGAAATTGGTGGGCGAAATACCGCAACCATTGTCGATGACCTGAAAGTACTCTTCGCCGTAATCTCGGAGGTTAATCTCAACACTGGTGGCTCCGGCGTCGAGACTGTTTTCGACAAGCTCCTTAACAGCAGAGGAGAGGTCCAAAATGACTTGACCGGAACAGATTCTGTGAACCACGTTTCTGTTGATCGGTCTTATCAAAGGAGAAGAATTTCCTTTCATTTTGATAAACCCTAATCGTCGATTACATCAAAACACACCGTAATCTCTCCGACTCTGGTGTTGTTGTTGTGAATTGTGATGTGCACGAGTGCGAGAGAGAAAGAGAGAACCTTTAGGTCTATTGTCTACATTTTGCCGCCAGAATAGAAGCAGTGAGGGTAGAATTGTAAAATACTAATTATATCCATAATCTTAAAGGATCCGAGTCTCTATATACATACGCGAATATTAATTAGATTATACAGAGAATGTTTTTTTTTTATCTTCTTCTTATGATTGAGAAAGAAACGAATAAAACAACAAAACGAACAAACACGATTTCTCTCTCTTTCTCTCTGTACACAAATTTATAAATTAAAAAAGGACCAAAATGAGATTAAAAAACCGAACAAATCTCTCTTTCCTTTTTTCTTGTCTCTTCTTATTCTTCTTCTTCTACATGAAGTAGCTCAACGATGTCTTCTTCCTTGATCCTCCTTCTCCATATAGCTCATTCCATTGCTGAAGCTCGTTCATGTTCGATGAGTCTGATGAAACACTCGCGCATACCTACATGTTTCAATCACTTAGACCTTTTTTCCATCAATTATCAAAATGCTGAACTACTTTTGTGTGTTTTGTTTTCTGACTTACCTGATCATGAGCAGCTTTGAAATCATTCATTGACAAGGGACGAACATCTGTGCAGCTATATAATGGTGGTGTCGGACGGTTCTCAGCCTCTGCTGCAGTTCTCTCCTGTAGTCAAAACAACAATCAGTATAATGAGGCTAAGTAGCCTTTCAATAAGAAGCAATGTATCGAAAGTCAGTGTAACGAGGCTAAGTGGCCTTTTGGTAAGAAGCAGTGGAGCCAAACCTTCTTTTCTTTCTCTAGTATTTCTCGGATAGGAAGATGTGCTGCTGTCACACACAGATTCTACAACCAAATGAGAATGTAAGTGTTTTTTCTTCCAGGGGAAAGAGGTTAAAGAGAAACGGTGAGCAAGAGGGAGAGAGAAAGTTGAGACCTTTAAATCACTTCCTGAATACCCATCTGTCATATTTGCTATAGCTTCTAAGTCAACGTCTGGTGCTATTTCTTCTTTTGCTAAAATAACGCTCAAGATCTTTGATCTGTTCGTTGCATCTGGAAGGTTCACCATCAATCTGCATTTGAAGTAGTATGCAGGAGAGTGTCAACAATAGTGGCAACATGAGGAATATTGTTCTTTGGAAGTAACACAGAACAGAGGGAAAAGTGGTGCTTTATACCTCCGCGGAAGCCGTCTAATAACAGCTTCGTCGAGGTCAAATGGTCTGTTGGTCGCAGCAAGTACCAGAACCCGTTCTCTATCCTTTGTTCGTAAACCGTCCCAGTTTATCATGAATTCATTCTTCATCTTCCGCATAGCTTCATGTTCCCCTGGATTCTCACGTCTTCCCAACATGCTATCAACCTAAATAATGTTTTTTCCACAATCATCAGATCAAGGAAGTGCACGAAAGCTTGGCATCACAGGAGAGGAGAAACAGAGAACGCTTTTATGATTTCAACATACCTCATCAACAAAAATAACACTTGGTGCAATCTTGCTCGCTAAGGAGAAGACAGCTTTAACGTACTTCTCTCCCTCACCAAACCACTGCAAAGCATTAATTGTAAATGATAAAGTACAATTTATAAGAGAAAGAACAAAACGAAATCAGATAAGTTCATGAGAGATACCTTTGAAGTAATGCTGGACATTGAGATATTAATGAAGTTTGCGCCAGCCTCAGTTGCTACTGCCTTTGCCAGCATTGTCTTCCCAGTACCAGGAGGTCCAAACAGTAATATTCCTTTCGTAGGCTGTGTATTAAAACATATAAAAATGTTTTGTTCCAGTACGGTGTGTAACAAGCATATGTGAAAAAGCATAGCAATAAAAGGGGTACCTTAGTTAGCTGGCCTTTGTCAAACAATTCTGGTCTTTGAAGAGGAAGCATCACTAACTCCTTCAATGTGTCTTTGACATTTTCGAGAGCCCCAATATCATCAAACGAAACACCTATATCGCTAGGGGGAATGACATCCGACAGGAGTTTTTTCTCAAATTCGTTCTCAGTAACAACATCCTGTAACAGCATCGCAAAGTAAGTCTTAAATTTTGATTTAATAGGCAGCTTTGGATAAAATAGATGATGTTACATAATATTACCTTGAGAGACTTCTTTACACTTTTGTTTTCGTTCTGAATCCCATATAACATCTGCAGGCCGTATTTAATGCTGCAAAACGTGTCAAAATGTTATTCATAACTCTAAGTTGTACCTTAGCAACTGTATCAGACCGCATATAAGAGAAGGTCACCTTTCTGCAGAGATAACTAGCTTGTAGTCTTTCACTGTAGGTTCTGAGCAGTTCATAAGATGGTGACCGAATGCCCAGCCAACCACTTTCTCGACACCTATTAAAAAAACAGTTTTTGTTAGTCAAACAAGTGGCTTCTCAAGAACATAAGAAAGAAAAAAGCAAGTGAACAAGGTCGACTTTCAGATGGAAGGGTTTGATCTTTGATGCACAAGGTTCCAAGGTCAGGGCACTCAAGTCGGTTTTGGGTGAGGACCTGCAGGCATCATTAACAACGACATCAGCAAAGACCAGATAAATCAATCAATCAATTGAACAGGAACGCTTAGATTGCTAAAGGGCTTGATTAAAAGATGCTCACTGCAAGGATGCTGGTTATATTAGCCTGAATCTTCAAAATCTCTGTATCACGTTCGAGTTTCTCCTTCCAATCTAACAGCAAAGCTTCATCCTGTTATGTCTTAAGAGCATAAGAAAAAGAAAAAAAAATGTACCCAAGCAAATGAACTGAATAAAGGTATCAAACCTGTGGTAACTGGATGGCGACTTTGTTAGGAAATAGTCTAGTTATTTGTTTCATTGATTTAGGCGTTTCTTTGCTTCTATCGTGCAGTTTACCAAAATTATCCTGCAGTAATATGAAAAATAATTTTCAAAAGATACCCAATCTAAGATGCCTCTGATGAACCTTAACATACTATTCAAGATAAAGAAATTAAGGCACAGTACAATTTCGAGAAATGGAAAGTAATTCAAGATAAGTCAGGTCATCATACCGGAAATGCAAGATCCAGTAATGCCGTCTGGTTGCCCCCAAACTTAGTAAACAAGAAACCTCCAGGATGGGACTGATAGAGAACCACCAGAACCATAATTAAATATACAGATAGGCAAACTAAAACCAACTTAAAGATATCAAATGAGAAATAGGAAAGATTGAATTAGTCTCCTACTTTCTCCTTTCGGCTGTCCAACTGGGTTTGTGAGGCTATGACAACTATATTTTCCGATAAATTCTCGAGCTTGCTCTTCATGGTTGTATACACATCACTGTTCCCCACAAGAGATTTCTCAATATCTTTAAGGAACAAAATTAAAGACCCTCCTTCACTCTCACTATATGCGACCTATAATATGAGTCAAGAGGTTTTTTACAATACTGTAACTATAAGGAATAAGTAGGACTCTACCCTAACATAAGTAATATGTACCTCAAAGATTTCATTAACAGCAAGTTTATCCGCATCATCGCTAGAAGAACCATCTAACCGAAGTGAGCTAGCTGCACACAGAGAATGATATTAACTTTAACTTTTTGATTAAGGTACAGTCATAATAACAGCCTGGCGATTACCAGCACAAAAAAATCCATGGTCTTCTTCACAGAGGCCACCGAGATCATTGCCATCTTGTACAGGCCTATCGAATCTAATCCCAATTTTTGAAGCACAGTTGTCTTCAAATGCAAGGAGTACTTTTCCCTGGGACCCAATGGTCGGCCCCCTATATTAAATAGAAGGTAAAAGGTAAGAAAAAAAGGTTTGAAAACAGCAAACATTAAGAGCAGATGCGGAGATATTAAAGAATAATAAAGAATACCTTAGTGGATTTTGAAGAGAAGAAATTGCAGAAGATGAAGGACCTGAAAACTTTACCCGGTCACCTGAAAATGATAAATATGCTTGTTCAATACAACATGAAGGGTGGTACACTGGAGAAGGTAAACATTCAAATGAAAAAAGAACCCATCATGCCTGCTTTAAATGTGTAACTTTTAGAAGTTGCTGTTGATACTTCTTGCTTTGGCAAAGCCTGAGAGCTTAATGTTGAGCCACCTGTTATATCAGCATCAACACTTGAGGTTGGTTTCTTATGCTGCAACGCGTGTGCAGCCTGAACAGCTCGTTTAGCAAGCACAGACAGTCTTTCACGCCTAGAACCTTCTTTGGAAGACTCGGCTTCCCTAGCTGGTGATCCCTGAAGCCATCCAGAAAGAGTACAAAATCAAATTTTACTGGAAAGAGCAACCCTAATAGTTACCAACGAGCCTGGTAAGAAAAAAATATTGGAGTGGATACTGTGACACGTATATTATAATAAGCTATCTGGGAGCAAAAACCAACACTAATCACCAGATAATACAAACTTTCTCAAGATGACAAAATATATATATATTGAGAAACTAATAGACATTACTAATCATAAATATCTTTTCCGATCACGATATATGGATTCATGTGTATATGTGTCTATATAGATCCACTACATGGACTTCAGTTGAACAGAATGATAGAAGACTTAGCTTTACTTCAATCAAAATAAACACAAAAGAAAAAATAGAGGAAGAAGAACATTACCCCAGGCAACAAAAGAGAGTCAACAATCATCAATTTGGCCCCAAAATTTTTAGCAAGCGCTTTTGCCAACATTTCCTGATATATCTCAGATCCTAAAAAATAATTCATAACGCGAACTTGGTTAGAAAAATAGTTACCTTACACCTTATATATACTAAGCTAAACATAGCTAGAGGAATGGGTACAGGAAAGGGTAGAAAGACTGCTAGTAAAGTCTCATACCTGCTGGTCCAGAAAGTAAGATACGAGGACTCGTTGTAGACAAGTCTGATGCAAACTTTGCATACTTGCTTCCACCCTTCATATGGACAAACATCGATGCTATCAAAACATCCTTTGTCGTGCCACTGAAACAATTTAGATATAAATTTGACTATAATTCATCAAATTATCAAACGCAAGATGTATGGTTGAAATTAACATCATCACTAGCAACCAGACCTTAAAAAATATGGGAAGTTCTCAAAAGAAACTTCGATATTTTGAGCATTGAGTACTCCTGCTCGAAGACTATCCTTCAGAGCTTGGC
The DNA here is from genome assembly GCA_023374145.1 of Lepidium sativum. NCBI lineage: Eukaryota > Viridiplantae > Streptophyta > Magnoliopsida > Brassicales > Brassicaceae > Lepidium > Lepidium sativum. The sequence goes on along the minus strand of JAKUCM010000238.1, from coordinate 2,812 downwards.
GTCTAGTCAATATAGTTGATGATTGGTCAATTTCTCTGAGGACTTCTCTCGCTTCCCTTCGTTCATCCAGCATTTTGTTGATGCTGCACCTCATATCAAATGAAGGTTCCCCAAGAAGGTGCAAGATTGGTCTAATTTCATAACCAGAACCAGGAATATTTCCACCATCAGCTTCTTGAAAAGGATCCAATCCGCTTCCGTCAGCATTTAGATTATCATGGGCAGTACAAGAGGTTGAAGCAGCATTTTTATCCACAGGGGGAATGGTAGCATGGTCATTGTTACTATCAGCATCGTTCATGTCAGTATCTGAGATGCAATCATTGCAACTGGATGGCACCACAGGAACCTCCGGATTTTGCTGCCTTTTGGCTGATTTAGCTATAGGTGGTAGAAGATGGAAGTTGCGGTACTTTGAAAGAGATGCCAATATAGAGGCCCCATCAGCAGCTGAGGAGTCTCCTGCTCTTGTCTCAACATGCACCCCTTTCACAGGGGCACCCCGAGCTTCACATATACTCAGCGAAGAAGCTCTGTCAGGAGCAGCTAAGTTTTCATCTTTAATAGGTTGAAATATCTAGATAATCGTTAAGAAAGTTTCAGAGAAACCACTGAATTCAAATAGACAATTGAAAACATATGAACAGATCAATAAATTAATGGGGAGTGAATGTTGCAGGAAACTCCAAAAAGGATACATAAGCATGTTTCGCAGAAATACTGAAGATCACCTCGTCACCACCCCGCAGATGAACACAAGTACTTTTCTGGTAACACTTGCCATTGACCTGAACAAGAACTCCATTCCCTACTATCTCCAAGGATGCAACAGATGGGCCTCCGTGCTGCATAAAATTATGTAAGCAAAAGGTTTGTCCTTTTGGCCGGTAAGATAGATTAAAAATAGACAAATCCGGTGTCACTACCTCAGACTGCTTCAGTTCACAAAGGGTACTGGGCATAGATTGGTCTTTGATAGATAAATCGCATCCACGGCGTCCAACAGTAAACATAGGGCCTCTCATGATACGGTGAGGGTTCTGAAATTGTATAGAAACACCTCAATCCATTCAGAACAAAAAGAATTAACCCAAAAACAAATGCCATAGTCATAAGAACATATTGAACCAAAACAAAACAGAAAACGGTATGACTATACTTCTAGTGTCAAGATGTAGTCGAAACAGAAAACGGCAAGACTATACTGTTTCCGGGGAAACAGAAAAGAACTGGACATGCAGACAACAAAATTCGTTTCGTGTGAACTGAAAAACCAAATCTTTCCTTGAGAAATTTTCACGATCTGCACACTCATAAACCCTCAAGCGCAATTCGCAGACTTTTAGACACCACATTAAACTGATGACCCACCTGAGGATACTGTGAAAGTAACTTCCCCCATGGAGCCTTTGAAGCCCGCTTCTTAGCTGCCTTTGATTTCTCAGCATCCGCCACCACTTCACCTAGATCCACAGACACATCAAAATATCAGAAAAGAGGTAGCTTTTGATGATAGATTCGTTAAATATACAAATGAAAAACAGCAAAAACCTGCGATGGTAGGTGTGGCTAAGACTTCGACCTCAGGATTAGCGTCGGTTTCAGGACAGTTCTCCACCGCCGGAACATCAGTCGTAACGGGCTTCTCCGCATCCATAGCCTGTGGATCAGAGGATCCAAGTTCCGGTTCTCCAGATTCCGATCCAGGATCCGACGCCGGTCCTTGATTTTCAATCGGAACCTCACTTGCTGACGAAGAACCAGCCGGTTCCGCCGCCGCCTAGGGTTTCCAAAATTCAAAAAATCAGATCCCCAGAAAACAAAATCAAAAAACAAACCAAAAAAAACACCAGATTCAAAATCAAAAGCACAAAAACGAAGAACAAAGATCTTAGAATCTTCAAACAATACGAACAGGTTCTAGAGAAGCAGCAGCAGCATCGATCTTGACCTTAGATCGCTTAGAAGGTCTAGGCGATGAAGACGCTTCAGGAGAAGAAGAAGAAGAAGAACAAAAACGCTTAGAAGCGGAAGAGCTACGTCTAGTCTCAACCATATCTCAAGATTTTCCTCAACCTCTCGAATTCGAATCTCCGCCTTGACTTCGGCTTGATCCAAGAAGAACCGCTTGGTTTCCCGATAGACAGAGAGAGGAGAGAAGAAGATTAGAGATAGAAGAAGGATAGAGAGAAGCGAAATCGAGAAAATGAGAGCGATTACATGTGATGAAAAATGATTACTTGGATGGTCAATTTTATAAATAAAAACATAACCTCCAACTTTATTGTATATCTGAGTTTAATTATTTTATTACCAGTCAATTACATAATTTAACTTGCCCACCTCTATTGTCTTTTTACTTTTTGCACCAAAATTATAGTTTTCATATTAATTATAAAATATTTCAATAATATACATATATCACTCATAATACTTTCAAAAACGGAAAGTATTTTTAGTCACCTATACTAATTTTTCCATTTAAATTTTGATTTCAAAACATTGCGTTTGACTGACATAATATTATTAGAGATTTGACTGTGGATTATTAATTTTATAATTTAAAATCTGTGTAAGTGTAAGTTACAGTTACCACAACTGTTATATCATATAAATATTTACATATATATATATATATTACTTTTATATTATACTATTTCAATTTTGTTCTTTCAAAAATCTAAACACATAAAATGATATTTAATCGATAAATAAACCTTTTGACAAATGTAAATATGTTAAAAGTAATTATTAATTTTTTAGTTAAAAGAAAGTAAATATTATTCATTTATTTGATAAAATATGTCTATAA